>CM029375.1:1448731-1473731 GCA_017165825.1 Hepsetus odoe | reverse complement strand
CAGTGTGTGTCAGTTTCATACACAGATCCCAGAACACACACCCGCCAACATGAAACACCGAGAACCCAAACAAACGCCAGTTTCAGAGTTTTTCGGTTTTAGAGTCGGGCTGTAAAAACACGCCGATCATCCACAACGTCTGATTCGGCCCAGTGATCCGGAAATCACTCTGGATAACAGCAACTGCGGAACGCTTTACGTGTCGAATGATCAGTATTTTTCTTCGAATGTCACACTTCTCACCGTGTGTGTAACCAGAATGATCACCTTTCAAATGTTACAGGCAAGAGCGAACAAAAGCAGATCCGAGAAGAGGCCATTCTCCAGAGTCAGAGGAAGGCTGCGGAAAAAGCCAAGGCCAGATCTGAGAAGATCCAGCAGGAAAAGAAGTACACGCTGGAGACCATGATGAAGGTGTGGGAGATCCTTCTCACCACACGAACACCAACTCCTGTCTGGCCAATCGGGATGGCCGACTGCAGCGGCAAACTGAACATTTACCTTCGTTTTGGTTTAGATTTGGACTCTTGAACTCCTGACTATGGGTTTGAATGTGTTCTTCTAATACCGGTTACATGTCTTCAGCTTGAGGAAGAGGAGCTGGCGAGGATCCAGAGGACGAAAGAGGAAGAGTGCGCGAGGGCGACGGCTGAACTGGAGGTCTGGAAAGAGGAGGAGCGAAGGCTACGAGAAACCACCAAGCAGGATGAAAAACAGCCGAGAAAGCCTGAGAAAACGTGCGTGATGAGATCCGAACAAAACTCCAGCAGATCTGAAGGTGAAACAGTAAAAGATATAAAAATAAATGCATAAAAAATGAAAACATGTAGAAATGGAGTCTGTTTCTAGCTGGATTTGAAAAGTATAAATGGATTATAAATAAGATTTATTTCTATAGAAGAAGTGAAAATCGGGGTCAGGCTCCGTGGATATTTTTTTGTTATCGATCAAGAGAGAAAAGAGTTTAGATAACAGTTCTTAAAAGCTTCCAACGTAGGTTTTCTCCACCATTCTGAGGTTTATCTGTCTTGGGACCAGTGTGTGAACGTTGTTTCTGTGTTTTACTGATGTATCAGCCTTTCGCTTATCTTACAGAGAAGTGTTTGTGGTGTTCTGGCCGAGCAAGACTAATTCATCAGTTCAACCCAGAACATGTTCTGAATGACGTCTCAAACTAAATTAATTAACAATGTCTCCTGAGACCATACAACTGACGCTCCGACTCCAAGCTCAAAAATGAGGTCAGATGAGAAAAATGAAACTTTTGGCACAGTATCCCAGCAACACCTAAAAACAATCCACTTCCAGAGAACAGCTGGGCTTTTCCCTAAATTCTGTCCCTGAATTCAGATGGTCCACTATGGGCTCCAGGGATGCAGCCCCCAAGCTGTGGATCTTCTCTTCTCTTCTCTTCTCCACTTCTCTTCCACAGAACCTTGGAAAGTTACCGCCCTCCGTTCCCTAGCTGTAAAGCGTCGTTGGGTTTGTGAAAGGCGCTGTATAAACAAAACTTGTTGTTGTTGTTGTTGTGCATCCTTAGAGTTCTGTATCTGTTGATTGTGAACAAAGCCGTTTGTTCTCAGATCAGATAAACGGCAGGAAAAAGGACAAACAGAAGGATCCACCTGCTCCAAGGTCAGCGGGCTGCATTAAGATCAGCTTCACCCCACGCGTGTTCCCCACCGCCTTACGGGAGTCCCGCATGCCCGAGGAAGAAGAGGTGAAGATTTTTATAATTGAGATTTTCGGCTCCCCCTTCACCCGCGTGAAAAAAAACAAAATTATGCAAAAACAGCGTAAACTAAGGTATTTTATTGGATTAATTTAAATGAAAGGTATTTAATGTGCCCTACGATGGGCAGGCGACCTGTCCAGGGTGCGTCCCCCGTCCTCGCCCTGTGTGCGCTGGGTTGGACACCGGCACTCCCCCGCGACCCCGTTTGGGACAAGCGGCAGATAATGGATGGATGGATGGTATTTAATGTGTGTATGGGGTGGTGGTGGTCTAGTGGTGGTACTTGTCTATGGACCTGTGGATCAAGAGGTCCCAGGTTGGAATCCCACCTCCAGCACTACCAGCACTGGGTCCCTGAGCAAGACCCTGAACCCTGAGTGTCTCCAGGGGGACTGTCCCTGTAATCAGGACATGGAAGTCTCTCTGGATAAGAGCGTCTGCTGAATGCCACAAATGTAAATGTAATCGTAAATGTACGGTTCTTCACCTGTGAACAGTGGCTGAGAAAGCAGGCTGAGGCAAGACGGACGGCGAACGCTGATCTCGCTCAGCTGGACGACCTGAACGAGGATGAAAAGAACCCAGACTGGCTGAAGGATAAAGGAGAGTACGTTTAATATAATTAATAATAATCTTTTTCACTAATATAATCAGGGTCATGGTAAAGTGATTCAGATATAAGGGTTTAATTTCTTAACTAATTAGGAGCAGAATTACTGTTGAACTAAAAAGCACTGAATTTAAATGCTATATGTATTCCTGAATGGGAACACATTTTTAGTACCTTTCTACCCTTTAAACTGGAATGTATTAGTCAGTGTGCTTTGATCTCTGTTCTCATTGGCTGCCCTGGATTGTTTCTCAGCCAAAAAGCCTAGGACTGATTATGATCAGATTTAAAAAATCTGACAAATGATTGGAACAAAAGCTGGTATCTGTCAAGGTGCATCTCAGAAGGTTCTCTGTAACTAATCTGGAAGCAACTCTGTGAAAGCCCGAGCTCTAACAGGATGTAATTGGAGCCACGGTTGTTGGAATCGTAGATCTAAAGGCTTCAGGAATCAGGATTAATCCTGTTTCTCTGCCGTTTTCTTCCTGCAGCAACTTCTTCCGGACTGGGAACTACCAGGCGGCGGTGAACGCCTATGATCTGGCCATTAAACTCAACAGGCGCATCCCCGCCCTGTTCTCTAATCGAGCAGCCTGTCATCTGAAGTTGCGAAATCTTCACAAAGCCATTGAGGACAGTTCCCAGGTCTGCATCTTCAGAAATGATCTACAGTTAAGCAGGAACACGATCAGCACAAGCTGAGATCGGTTTTTCTGAATAACGGGCTTAATGGTGTAAGAATCCTGTTGTTTAAAAGAGTCCAGTGCCATTTTGTTGCTCTTTACTGTTGCATCTTTCTAACTTTGATTTTCGTAAAGCATCACTTCTTATACTCATTTCCTCCAAACCGTTTTTCTTCATTCGTTAAGTTTCCTTTAGATTTTGGCTTGTTTCATTTGTTTGTAAAGATTTCGTTGTGCTAAATAAGATTTATAAAATTTCACCATCCTCTCACTCCAATCGCTGCAACTTTGAAGTGTTGGATTGTTGTTTTTTTTGTCTTGTTATCGACCTGTTTGACTCTGGAAGCACCGTATTTGTCGTAGGCCTTAGAGCTGCTGACGCCCGCGGTCGCTGACAACGCAGCAGCCCGACTGAAGGCCCACGTGAGGAGAGGAACTGCTTTCTGTGAGCTGGAGCTGTATGTGGAGGGTACAGTATACAAGAATATTACTCTAGAATATTAATCTAAACTCACCAAATCAGCCTGACGAGCTGAGACGGCAAAAAACGAGTGTAAGAGGAGGTAACCAGGAGGTATCCGGCACCAGGAACCACACAGTTCACCCAAACCACAAACCCAAAACAAACAACAGCAGTTTTCCCCACTTTTCTGTTTTTTAAGATACAAGTGACTTAAAGATTTGATTTGAGATTTGAATATTTTGTCCCCGATAGCCGGCAGGTACGGTTTGATTTATTTACAATGTAAACATTCCTTCATGTTGACTTGGTTCCTGGTACCAGTAGAAAAGCCTGATGACTAAGTCATACTGTGTCCTCAACCACGTCGACATGTTCAACTTCAGTGAAGAGCCAGAAGAGGTTCCAGTGGGTTGAGAGAAGCTTTGATGTGTTTAGGGAAAGACAGGCGGCGGAGCTGGACTTGTCAGAATTGCTGAGAGTTGCGAAGATAGTGATGATGAGTATATTAGAGGGACAGCTCAGGTTGGACGGTTTGGAGACGAGGAGAATATCAGGAGAAGGATGTTGAGGATGGAGCTGTCAGGAAGGAGGAGAAGAGGAAGGACAAAGAGGAGGTTTATGGATGTGGAGAGAGAGGAAGATGTAGAGCACAGGAAGGCTGCTGTGATTACCCTTAACAGGAGTGGCCGAAAAGAAAAAGATACAGAAATGTTACAGAAAAGACTTTGAAAGAATCAATTCCAAAGAAGATGAAAACTCAGATTGATGAGTGTTGAAATGATTTGACCCTCAGGGCTCCAGGACTACCAGGCCGCTCTCGGGATCGATCCAAACAACCAGGCCCTGCGGACGGACGCAGACCAGATCCGAGGAATCATTCAAGGCACTTCATCCAGTTCAGAAGGAACGGCTCTGTGATCAGAGCGATGTATGCAAACAGAACCTTGCTTTGGAAGGACTCACATTGTTCTCCGACCACACACACACACACACCCACAAAATTCAACTTCCATGAATTATCCAGTTCTTCATAACTGATGGACAAAGATCCTAAAATACTACTGCTCCACCCCAGTTCTGGGCATCTGTTACCAAATGTCGTTATGCTCTACCAAGTTTTAAGGTATTTAGAATCACATTCCAGGGATACAGTTTTGTTGAGGTTCATCAAACCTGCATTTTACTGCCATCATAACAAACATGCACATCGCTGTCTGTGGATAATTGATAATTGATGTCAGTTTTCTTTTTTGAATAAAGAACTGAATAAAAAAGTCATTTTGTCACATTTTATTACACCCACATGATCATTCTCACCAGACAACATTCAAAGACTGAACTGGAAACTGAGCCTGACATGGACATCATCAAACAAAACAAGGCGGCTGGGAGGAGAAACTTGTCCCTCCTCTCAGAGGGTGTTTTGAAGATTGGGACAGTCGCACACCCTGCCGTGGTCGAGGCTGGTGTTGAAGGAGTTGTCCCGGTACATCCCGCACTGGCCGAGGTGCTGAGAGAAGCCCTGGGACAGCGGGTGGTATGAACAAGGCGAGGACTCGAAAGTTGGGGGATGGAGTCCATACTGGCTTGATGTAGTTCTGTACAGGAGGCTCTGGGGTTTCGTCCATGGTGAGCTGGAGGCGGCCTCTGGTCTCAGCATGCAGGAAAACACCGGGTTGCCTGGACTAGCACAGGGGACACGGGGTGACACCTGTTGCTCCTTGGTCTGGGACATCTCCCCAGAAAAAGAAATCACCAAAATAACCAATCACACTCGATTAATGCCAAAAAAACAATGTTTCCAGATTTTTGGTGCTTTGAAATGCATAGTAGGAAACTGTCCTTCAGAATGAGCTTGCTGTGAAACTCACCATGGTGGTGAATGGAACCAGACGTCTCCCTCACAGATTTCAAATGGTCTGCCTGATGTCTGAGACAAGTGGCTGAGACATTTTTTTATTCTGGAGGAACTTTGGGACTAAAACTGCAGGGACATACGCAGGCACTGAAGAAAAGCGATTTAGTTCAGATTGAACTAAAATCATCATCACCATCCCATATAAACACTTAGGAGACAGACTGGTGGGTTGGAGACGTCTGGTTCCATTCGCCTCCACTGTAAGTGTTCCAGAGAGTCACTGTTTAAAGGAAGTGGTCAGGGAGGTGGATTTATGTTCTAATAAAGCAGAAAAACAATAAGAAACATGTAATCTATAATACAGAAAGCAAAGTAAATAAATAAATAAACAAAACATTACTACCTGCTGTGAAGATAAAGGCATGAAACTACTTTAAATCATGAAAACACTTCTGACCATCAGGCTCTTGTTGTGGTTTGGTCTCCATGGCAACAAGCGGGCGGCCTCTCACACTGACCGACGTCACAGCGCCCCCTAGAACTGCGTTAACTACTTTATTTCTGGTTTTATTTAATTGCTTCATTTCTGGAGCTTAAATAATGCTAAACATAATAATAAATAATAACAAATAATACTATTAATCGAAATTCAACAGTGAGGACAGCGGGTAGATTTTTTCTCCCACGTTTTTCATATGCGGGTGTCTGTTCAAATGTATTTAAATATATTTTTAACTTTTTTTGTTTTAAAATACGTAAAAAAATGAATTTTCCCAATCCTGCTATCTTATTTTATTCGCCTCAACAAGCCTGCGCTCGCGGGTGTGTTGAATTCTGGGAGTTGTAGTCCAGTCAGACAGGCCGCGCATGGTTCCCAGGCGGCGTTTTTCTTCCGTAGAACTACATCCCCCATGATGCTCCGGTGTTTGTTATTGATGTTGGTTCAGCGTTGCAGCTCACAGGCGGGGAGCTGCACCTACACAGAAGACGTTACACAAATAAACCCGTTCTTCTGATTTTTTCACAGGTAATGATGCACGTATTTCACCTGTGTTCGACAGGGGAGGTTTCGTACCGTGGAAAACAGACGGGCTGGATGTTATTGGGGCCAATCAGCAGCAAAAAAGAGTGTTTTTTAGAGGCTGTGGCAGTTGGTGAACAGCTGGAAACGAGCTGCTGGGTTCCAGGGTGAAATGGGAGCTGGAGGACTTGTTTAGGGGCAGTTCTTTTAGTTTGCATCATTTTTTTCCCCAGCCAAGATTACAGCTGGAGCCTCTTGATGACGCAGTTGACATGGCAGCAGGTCTCAGGAGGAGACAGGAGCTGTTTTTGTGTTAAATCTCTTAATGTTGGAGTTATTTTGCATGTTATTGGTCACCCTGCCAGGAACATGTCAGAAAAAGGTCCAGACTAAACCACCCCAGTCACCAAGATGGGCTTGTTGTAACAGGAATTAGTGATGCAACTTGGGTGTAACATACTTGTGGAGATCCTGCCACCATCATCCAAAACAATCTTGGCCCTTTTTGTGTTTAAATCAGTGTTTATTGGGTGAATAAGTCTTTTATTAAACTAAGAACATGCAGCCTTGGACATTTCAAGGCATTTTAGGCTCCATTCTGCTTGATTAAGCTGTTCTGGATGGATACACATGGATAGATATGGAGACGACCGCATCAGTAAATACAGAGAGAGAGAGAGAGAGAGAGAGAGAGCGCGATGGATACATAAGTAGGACAGAGGATAATTAGACAAATAAAAAGATAGGTGGATAAATGAATAATGGATGAAGGGATGGATCGTTAGATGAAAGGGAAAGTGTGATGGATCGATATAGTTGTTTGCAAAACCTTTGCCAATCCAGTGACTTCTGCTGATTTTAGTGCACAGTTTCAGCTCACATGAGTTGTAAAATGTAATTATTTTATCTGGTCTAATTATTTTTTCCAGGATGTTTGCAAATTCTGCAAAAAAAAAAAAAATACAAAGAGTGATTGTGTATATTGTCTGGACGTTTGGGACTATTTACTCCTAGAAAATCAACTAAAAATGATATTTTCTGACCATTATAGCCTAAACTGAGATGGATTGCTTTTATAGTTCTGAATTAGTTAAGAACTTGTGTCCTTTTAGAAGCACAAAAACAAACAATGACAATGATTTGGACGCATTCAAGGAAAACATTTTGGCGTGGTACTGTAGGAAAAATCAACATCCATGTGACCGGCTTTAGATTTTTATGAATGCACGGCAAGCGGTTGGATTTCTGATTTGCGTATACAAATGAGCCTGACAGGTACGGCGCTAGATGCGTGACTGTGCTGCTCTGCTTTTCCCCAGGATGTCGGAAAGCTCGAGTGATACGGAGTCTTCGTGCGGATGGACTGTGATCAGCAACGAGGTGAGTTTCTCTTGAAGGAACCTTGAGCCCCACGTGCAGAAAAACGTACCTTTCACAGCACGGTCCTTAAGGGCCAATTATGTTGCCCAGAAGTCGCGCCCATGAGGGTCCCACCCTGGTGACGGTGTTGGTGATCTGAGGAGTCATTTTTTGTGGTCACATGGAAATTTGGGGAAGAATTTCTTAAGGACTGATATGAATCATTATTAATAATAAAGCAATTACACGAAGAATAGATCCACCAGAAATACACTCGGGGAGAAACAGAAGAAACGGATTTTGTTTACATACCTCAAAGCAAAGATTACTGGACAAATGTCCCCCTCTTCATAAATGCAGTCAATGCCCAGTATCTCTATGATTTGTTACTTTCCTCAAGGTGACCCTTTGATACAGACGTGTTTACTAGTGATTTACAGATTCATGACGCTGATGTCACGGTGCCTTATTTCCGTCTTATCACGCAGCCGGGAGTATTTCAAGGCAGTTGAGTCTCCGTTTTCCTTGGTTATGCTGTTCAGGATGAATGGGTTGATAAATAGAAACATATATTTAGGTGCATTCATAGATAAAGAGATGGAAATATAGAAAGAGTCATTTATGGAAATATATATACACACACGTTTGGATGGATAGGTGTAACATCTGCTTGTTGTTGTGGACAGTTTGGGTTCTTTTGCTCATTTAAAAGCAGAAATTATGAGGCACCGGGGCACGTTTTAATATTAGTTTTTAGTTTTAATGTTAAATTCTGCAAAAAGGAAAAACTGATTGAGTGTAAAAATGTGTAGAAGTGTGTCTCTGTAGACGGTGCGGATTCATTTATCCTCTAAAATAAAAACAAAAAACAGAGAGATTTCTTAAAAGGCTTCTTAATTGATCCCAGAGAGAAACCGTGTCCTTACAGAAGGCTGAAACAGCACAGAAGACACAACAATCGAACAGAGTCCAATACAGTAAGATAAAATGAAGGGAAAAATGAAAATAATTGCAACGCAGGCTTTGTTTAGAAGGAACTCGCTGATGTTTTGCTCTGAAAGTGCTCTGCTTTTGAAGGCCACATGACTGAGCTTAACGAAATCCGTGTGCTTTTGTTTTGGAAGGGCTCCGACATCGAGACTCTGGGACCTGAGAACGGCGCCGATTTTGAAGCTCAGGAGGCGGAGAAAGCTCCTGTTCTGGACCAGCCAGCTTCTCCGCAAGGTAGTGCTCCGTAAAGCGTTCCAGCGGGTTTGCTGATGCCGGATCAGTTGAAAAATGTGCGGCTGCCCAGATTAACGTTCTGGGAATCTGCTGAGACCTTGAACGATCCAGAATGGCTGCCATGTCTGAAAAGCTTGTCCTTGTTTTCAGGTGAGGACGCTGCGGTGGGCGGAGACTCGTCTCTGGATGACACTCTGAAAGAGGAACCTGTGGTGGAGGCGGAGTCTGGCCACCAGGTACAAACACATTCATTAAGGCTGAATCCCCAGCACACGGTTTCTGTTTCCCGGGATTAAAGATTTCACTCGTTTGGACCTGTTGTTGTAAACTCTCTCTCTCTCTCTCTCTGTCTCTCTCTCTCTCTCTCTCTCTCTCTCTCTCTGTCTCTCTCTCTCTCTGTCTGTCTCTGTCTCTCTCTCTCTCTCTCTCTCTCTCTCTCTCTCTCTCTGTCTCTCTCTCTCTTGCCATTTGTATTCTTTGTCTCTTTTTCTCTCCTTGACTCTCTTTCTCTCTCTAAGGATCTCTCCTTCTCTCTTTGTCTGTCTGTCTCTCTCTCTTTCTCTGTGCATGTGTGTATATTAATAGATAGTGCTGAAGTGTGTCCACATCACGTCACATTTTTTTTCTGTTTCCGTTCTTCCAGTGTGTGTGTGTGTGTGTGTGTGTGTGTGTGTGTGTGTGTGTGTGTGTGTGTGTCTAAAGACTTAAATAAAGTAACACAGAAAAACAATCTAATGGATGCACTGAAATAAACCAGAAGCATTTTGGAATGAGGTGCTTCGGGTCTGATGGATCAAAAATTAAACTCTGTTTTTGGAAGCGAAAAGAGAAGCATTTTAAAGAACACCTCGCCAGCTGCTAAACATGAGTCATGAGGGCAAGTGGTTTAGGAAAAAAATGTGAGGACGAGGAAAAAGTTCCACTAAACACGACCGAACCAAGAACCAGAAGAGCTCCTGGGTTAGTCTGAGGAACAAGGCGCTGAAACGTTGGTTACCGTTTCTTGAATTGAATCCTCAGTTTGATGGAACTGAGACGAGAACTGGATGAGAATAAAGCAGCGTTTTGGCACCTTGTAAAATATGAAGAAATGAGGGGCGTCTCGAGACTTTTGGTGATACTGGAACAGTAAAAGTTCCTCCTCTGCTCCGATTGGAGTAAAGATTCTTTAACAGCGTCTGATGTTTATTCTGCATATTTTGTGCACAGGCAGAGGAAGGGGCGGGGCAAGAGGAACATGTGACGTTCTGCTCCTCCAGCGATCACTCCGACATCGTCACCCTCCTGGACTCCAAGGAGGCGGAGCTTGGCGCATGGGAGGAGCCTGTTGCGAAGGAGGACGAGGAGACACCGAATGAGGAGCTTTACCTTGGGACCTCGTCAAGCAGCCAGTACACTTTCAGCGCTGCAGAGACGAGTAAATCACACACACACACACGCACGCGCGATTTCCTTCAACCAGTACACTTCAGAACAGGGACAGTTCGACAGTTCTTTGATAAATCAAATTCCTCAACCTTTTCTTTTATTTTGGAGCAGATTTATTTCAGCTTTTTTCACTTTTGCACTGGTGATGTGAAGCTAATGGAGCTATGAAGTAATGAAAACTCTTGAATCAGATATTGCAGGTTATAAAAATAAGAATTAAGCCAGTAAAGTGTCATTTTCTGTCAGTTGTAAAAAGCAAGAGTATAAAATTATACATTTTCTGTGTTTTAAAAGCTAATATTAGAAAAAAGGACGAGGCTCCAGGATCGTAAGGGTTTGAATCCCAGACCAGTAGGTTGCCTTCACTGCTCATATGGCTTCCCCACTGCTGGACGGTGTGTGTGGGTTAAACACAGAGAGGATGCAGATCGTTGTGGTTCTCTGTGTGTGCATGCCGTCACTTTCACTTTCACTTATTTATGAAAGCGGTCCTTTACAACATGCATCATGCGATACAGCTGCCTCAAAGACACAAGCTGAGTCCGTCTCCAAAGCTGAGATTTGTCCTTTTGTCTAGATCGCTCACAGATATGAAAGTATATATAAAGCATATAAAAGTAATGCGCATTAGTTTTCACCATCATTCTTTACTTTTTTATGAGCCTAAAGGCCTTCCTGTGGCGTCCGCAGGCTGGGTTAGGATTGGACGAGGGTTTTGCAGGAGCATCGGGCACTTTGGCGGCCACTTTGCAGAACAGCTGTAAAGCACACACTCTTTCTCAGGTGCCCTTGTGTGTGTGTGTGTGTGTGTGCTAGGAACAGTGCAGCATAACATTCTCAGCCATTATTGCAGCTGATGAAACTTCCAGCCAATGAGCAAGAGAATGGATGAGTGAAGTGGAGCCTTAGCAGAGGATCGTGTGTGTGTGTGTGTGTGTGTGTGTGTGTGTTTTGAATGATGTGGAACGAACAGGTTATGCCACATTAGTCTGGCTGGTGGCTGATGAAATGTCTGGCCAATGGCTGTGCTTTTAGTAAAACTGTATTGGTGTGTGTGTGTGTGTGTGTGTGTGTGTGTGTGTGTGTGTGGGTGTGGGTCGGGGGAGTGTTATCGTGTGGGAAATGCCACAGTACGGCTGTTGACCTACTTGTTTTGTGGCCCTTAACGAACCACATTCCCCTGTGCGAGCTGGAAATGGAGAGCTTATCACAGCACCCACTACGGCCTGGACCACATCTGATGCTGATGATCATGTGGGTTAAACCTCACTCGGTTTCTTTGTGCAGTCTGATAAAGCTCCAGATATCGGACTGTGTGTTAGGTGTGAGTTGCTAAAACTGTGCAAAAACATAGAGCCAGTTCTCATTTCTTTATATTTTGTCGGAAATGAGAGAAATGTACATGTAGATCGTACTGAGATTAAATGAAAGACATGGGAACATTTTAGTGCTCCTGGCTGCAAAGTGTCTACAGATACAAGTTTCTAGATAAAGAACCTTGATCATCTGGAATCGTCTGCTCCTGGTTCTTCACTGCTTCATGTCTTAAGTTAGACGCTTTGTTCTGCTTGAAGGTTCAGACGTAGATCACTGTGTGGATTAACCAACACAGAACTATCAAACTGCTCAGGTACAGAGACTGGACTGAACATGAGAGACAACAACACTGTCCTTCAGGAAGATCTGGAGAACTGCTCAGGTACAGAGACTGGACTGAACATGAGAGACAACAACACTGTCCTTCAGGAAGATCTGGAGAATGGTTCCTCATCATTTTGAGATAGTCAAAATAAAATAAAAGTAAAATATGTAGAAATGAGGGGCTCAAGACTTCTGCACAGTGCTGTGGGTGTTGTTATTGAACTTGAATTGTTTAATTTGTTGAATAATAAAATATTAAAAGGAATTTTACCAGTGAAGTGATTTTCAAAATCACCTACTTTTATTTTCTGTTCATTCACAAACGATTGGCCCGATTGGCTGTCCCTGAAGTTAAACATGTAATTAGAGATTCAGGGACGTTGCAAACTGGTTAGGCTTAATGAGAAACGTAAATGTGACATAAGCCCCGGGTCATTTTCCGCAGTGCTCCATGGGTTTTGGGGGGTTTTTAAAGGTCATCCTGCTACATTAGAGAACATCTGCCAGTGCTTTAGGCAGTGTTGTCTGGAACAGCGCATTCATGTGAGCAGTGCTGTGCTGCGTTAGACTGAACATTAAGCCTAACTCATCACTGGAACACTTAGTTTATCTGCTACACCTGACTGGTGTTTACAGCAAAGATGTGATTACTTATTACGACAGCATGTAATCATGCAGTGGACGCCTCGGATTAAGAACGCCATGTTGCTGATCTGCTTTTTGCGTAGGCATGTAAACTCCTCTGACGTTTCGAGTTGTCATGTGATGCACTTTCAATACATTTGTCTCAAAATTTCATGCCCACTTTTGAAATAAAAGACATTATGAAGAATGCAGTAATTCTTTAATGCTGCCCCTTAATATGTTCAACTATTCAAGTAGTTCTGTTATTATTCAATTCTGATTGTTCAGTATTTGGCTTTTTATTTTTGGAATTTTGCTTCAAATTCAGGCTTTGTTGAGGAGCAGTTCTCCAGACCAATACTACTAGGCCCCAGGATCAGAAGGTTGTGGGTTTGAATCCCATACCAGTAGGTTGCCCTGAGTTACCCTTGAGCAAAGTACCGTCCCCATCACTGCTCCCCGGGCGCTTTCAATAGCTGCCCACTGCTGCACGGGTTTGAGTGTGCATGGGTTACCCCCTGCCGCATGGTGTGTGTGGGTGAAATGCAGTGGCTGAGTTTTGTTGTGACTCACTGCTGTGCTAACAAAAACAGTCATTCGCTTTAAAATCACATGATCATGAAAAGAAAACATCTTTAAGCTTCGGCTTCAACCTGTCAGTCCAAAAAGTCTTAAAAAGTTTGCCTTCTACATGCCTCAGACAAGCTATGTTTGAAAAACTACATTAAAGCTATAGTAAAGGCTACGATCGCAGCCTCTATAGCAACATATGGTGCACAAGCAGCTGCAGTGTTACTGAATATCCTTTTAAAAGATGTACTTCCTAACTGTGTGTGTGTGTGTGTGTGTGTGTGTGTGTAGTCTTCTCAGCAGAGCGCCCAGTGCGTCGAGGCTCCAGCAGCACCAGCACTGAGGATGAGGACGGTGGGACGAAGCCCAGTCCGGTGGTGAGGAGGCGCAGGCCGAGGAGGAGCACGGCTGGCTCTGAGCCAGAAGAGCAGCAACAGGTGAGTGTGGAGAAAGAGGTCCTGTGTTACCACGGGAACAGTGAACGTACCAGCGCATTATTGCTGTGTATCTACGATGTTGTTCATCTTCATTATGGTCCTCAAATTAACAAACCCAACACAGCGGTCCTTCTCAGAAACATCTGAGGAGTAACTCTAGCCTGGAGTACAGCTGTGCTGTACTGTGTACCAGTTACAATACATTTCCAGCCAGTACGTTCACTTCACTGTTACTGTGGTAACGCAAGAGATCAAAAGTTAGTCATTAACAGATTAGCATGTTGACACCCCATAATAAAGCATCCAACTTAAGACATGAAGCAGTGAAGAAACAGGTGCAGATGATTCCAAATGATCAGGGGATTCGTTTACTGCTGATGCTAAACGCTGTGTGGTTGGAACACCTCTATCTAGAACCTTGTATCTTTGGAGCCTGGAGCACTAAAACATTTGTTCCAGTTTCTTTCATTGAATCAACTCAAATTGACTAAGATGAGACGGATTCAGAGGAATAAAACAGTGTTTGTGCACCGACTAGGCAAATAATATGTTATTACTAGCTAAATAATATATATATATATATATACACAGTACTGTGCAAAAGTTTTAGGCACATGTGAAAAAATGCTGTAAACAGAACGCTTTCAGAAATGGAAGTGTTGATCATTTATTTTCATCAATCAACAAAATGCAGTGAATGAACAAAAGAGAATCTAAATTGGATCAATATCTGGTGTGACCACCCTTTGGCTTCAAAACAGCATCAGTTCTTCTAGGTACACTCGCACACGGTTCTTGAAGGAACTCGGCCGGTAGGTCGTTCCAACATCTTGGAGAACTGAGCACAGATCTTCTGTGGATGTAGCTTCCTCACATCCTTCTGTCTCTTCATGTGATCCAGACACACTGGATGATGTGGAGATCAGGGCTCTGTGGGGCCAGAAGAACTGATGCTGCTCTGAAGGTAAAAGGTAGAAACACCAGATATTGATCTGATTTAGATTTTTCTTTTGTTCCTCACTTTGCATTTTGTAAATTGATCAAGATAAACAATCATTATTGATATTTCTGAAAGCGTTCTGTTTACAGCATTTTGTCCACACCTGCCTCAAACTTTTGCACACTACTGTGTGTGTGTGTGTGTGTATATATATATATATATATATATAAGAACGGGGAAACCGTAGCAGATATTTTAAGTGTGTATTCCTTAACTGAGCAAATACTGATCCGCCTCCTGAGGAGTTGGGTGGGTTCCAGACTGAGACTGATATTATTTGTGTTTCTTTAGATATTAAAGGTGTTGGGTGGGCTGTGGGGCTGTGTGGTGAGTCACTGTGTCAATGCTGTGTCAGGGTGACGACGGCGCTGTCGAGGAGGGGGAGGAGCACAGGGCGGCTCACGCTTTTGCCCAGCAGCAGCGGCCGGTCAGCGGGACTCTCAACAAGTGCATCCTTCTGGCCCTCGTCATCGCCATCAGCATGGGCTTCGGACACTTCTACGGTGAGGACCCGGTTTATCAACCATCGGCGTCGGTGTTTTTTCCCCCATTGTCACTCTTTGATCAGCCTCCTCCTGCAGGAATGAATCTGGGACAGTAAGGATCAGTTTCACTGCAGCTGATGACCCTTACAACAGGGCTTTGTCTTGATCTGTTTCATGGATTTAAAAGTCTGAAGCAGCGAGAGAATCTGCCTTTGAACACTGAGCGGCAAGAATCTCTTACTGCTGCTAGAAAGTGTGCGGTTACTGCGCTCTTCCTTACAGCCTGCGTGTGTGTTTCAGGCACGGTGCAGATACAGGAGCGGCACAGGATGGTGGAGAAGACCCGTGTGAGTGAACCGAGTGGGACTCGAGAGTTTTTTCAGTGTCACAAAGGGAAGGAAGCCATCAACAAGGTGTGAATTTCTTCCCCACCGTCATCTCCATCCCCTGAACCAGCTCTTGGCTCGTTAGTTGATGAGCTGAATGGAGCGAGAGCAGGGCTGATCTGTGCAGGGTTGGGTTTTAGTGCTGAAGAACCCTCTTCGTCTTCTTTGTCTTAGTGCCAGACTGTTCAGCATATGGATTTAAGCAGAATGAGGACTGAGGAAATGATCGGTTGTCCTGTCGCAGAGATTTAGCAGGAGATACTAATGAAAAATGAACAGCACATGAATATGTAATGAACATAAATTATTAATGGAGATCTGTGCTCAATTTTGGATCTGTTTCTGAAATTGTTCAGTTCCTATTAAGGTACAGCATGGTACAGAAGCCTTGAGCCCCTCATTTCTTCCTATTTTCCTTCCAAAGAGCCAGACTTTCTTCTATTTTAATATTACTTTGAGGAACAGTTCTCCAGTTCTTACTGTTCTTCATGTAGGACAAACTCTCTTTACCGGATTTACATGTGTGTTTGTAAAGAAATCACTGATCCTGCTGTCCCACTAGGGCTGGCCCAAGATTTTGGCTACGTACTGCACCACAATACCTTCACACTGGTGTTAATGACCAGAATTTCAGTCTGAACATTTTAACAGTAAGGCTTTGATCTTCCCAGCGCATGTGGCTTGAGGTTTAAAGTAGTTTTTGTGCAAGTTTTGGAACGCATGTCTCTCTTGGTTTCTGTTTCCTGTTTAATTCTTTGGTGAACTTTGTTTCAGTTTCAATCTTCGCCTCTCTTCTTATTTGCAGTATAGTTATTCACCTCGTAATTTGGGATTTTTGGAGCAAAAGTCCGCTGATACAGATGTATCTTTTAATTCAGATTCAGAAACAAGCTCAGTAATTCAGTTCAGCTCTCCCTGTACCTTTTCTTTTTGAACCAGATTCATGGTTAACAGTTATGGGGTTTTGCCTCTTTAGCATTGCACAGAAACGCCAAGGCTGATGTACACGATATGGTCAAAAGTATTTGGACACACCTCTGAATTATGGAAAGTGTTTTCGTGGGTGTATTTCCTGTTCCATCGAACACCTTGGAATGAACCACGGATGTTGTGAGCCAGACTTTCTCGTCCAACATGAGTGCCTGGGTAAAAAAAAAAAAAAAACAAAACCCCAAAGGCACACTGCTAAGTCTCCTGGACAGCCTTCCTTTTGGGGCTCTGGCCAGGTGTCCCAATACTTGTGTCCATATAGTGCGCCTAACAATTTGAGGAAATTGAGCATTTGCAGCTTGCTACATTAGTCTTGGAGATACAGTGCAGAACTATCATCAGATTATAGATTAGCAGATTAACACGTCTTGACTGATTTATTTTGGGAAAGTTCCTTTAAGATTTTCTCACAAGGTAATCTTAGGGAAGGAGCCCGCTGTGACGATGCTGTCTCTGTATGTTCAGGATGTGGTTGAAAGTCTGAGGGAAGACCTCGAGGGCAAGCAAGACATGGTGGTAACCTTGACAGGCATTATGGATAAGATTACCAAAGAGAACCAGCAGCTCAGAACCAAAGAGGCTGAACTCCAGGTGACTGCCTTTGCTCGTTTCATTAACACGTGTACTTTTGACATATCTTCACTTCAAAAAGTCGCTGCAACAAAATTCACCAATATTGCCTTTTGCTGTTTTGTTCATTTTACTGTGAATGTTCTTGGTTGTCATGGTGATCCTTTATGAGGTCATCATGGCAAAGGCTTGACGTTTGAACATTTGTCCTCCTGTAGTTGCCAAAGTGAACCTTGTAGTTTCCAGACAGCATGAAGCAGAAGTCTAGCTATCACTCACAAGAGCACAAAGAAAGATTGTTCTTAATTGAAATGCCTTTTACATTAGAATTAGCAAATTCGTGACCTTTGTCAAAACTGAGCTGGGCAAAGTAGCAGGAAAAAGCCGTAATGCCAGTCCTAGGTAAGTTGTAGAAGCTCTACAGGTTCCCTAATGTTCTGGTGTCGCTTGTCTTTGGTCTCCGTGTGAAACCCAGGCTCAGAGAGAAGATTTGTTCCAACAACTTCAACAGGCAAAGAATGAGATGGAGTCTCGTCAGAAGCACCTTGCCTTGGAGAACCAGGCACTTAAGAGTACCCTGGAGCATGAGGAGGCATCTCTGTCAACACTGCAGGATGAACTGCGGCACCTCCGTGCTCAGATTCGCGAGCTTGAGGAGAAAGGGGCTGATGCTGACTCCATCATGTCAGAGAACCTGCAACTGAAGGACCACCTGCTGGAGGAGAAGCAGAGGGTCCGGAGCTTTCTCAACCAGAAGGAAGCACTGATGGCCGAGGCACAGGTATTGCGGAAGGAGCTGGACAAGGAGCGGAAGGTGACTGACAGGATGAGGGAAGAGCTGGAGGAGTTGAGCCAGAAGGGTTCAGGGACGGAAGGGGATCCTGAAATGGAAGAACTCCAGACACGACTTCAGGAGCTGGAGAAAAAGCTGAGCTTTGAGCAGCAGCGGTCAGATCTGTGGGAACGACTCTATGTGGAGACGAAAGAGGAGAGGGCCAAAGGAGACAAACAGGTGAAGGCCAGGAAACCCAAAGAAGGTGTGATGGGGAAAATGAAGGAGACGTTTGATGCGGTGAAAAATTCAACGAAGGAGTTTGTGCACCACCACAAGGAGCAGATCAAGAAGGCAAAGGAAGCCGTCAAGGAGAATCTCAGAAAGTTCTCAGATTCTGTCAAGTCCACCTTCAGGCACCTGAAGGATTCAGCATCAAACATGTTTGTGAAAAGCAGACGGCCAATGGAGAAGAGATTCCACGAAAGGAGGATTGACCCAGAAGGATTCGAGTACGAGGGCTTTAAAGAGCAAGGTAACAAACGGATGGAAGATGCCCCCTGGCAGCACCACAGGCCACTGCACCAGCACCCTCGCAAATCCACAGTGGAGTCTTCCTTCCGGGACGATCCCACAGCACGCAAACCTTCTGCCCAGAACGATCGCTTCTCAGGACAGAGAGCTGCTCCCAAAGGGTGTACCGGCGTGTTCGACTGCGCCTACCAAGAGTCCATGAGCCTCTTCAACAAGGCCATGGAGCCCATCAGAGTGGACGAGTTCAACCAGCTCCTCCACAGCTACCTCCAGCAGGAAGTGGGCGATTTCCACCACTGGAGGGAGCTCGAGAGCTTCATCAGCGATTTCTTCCACAACGGGATCTTTATTCACGATCAAATGCTGTTCACGGACTTCGTCAGCGGCGTCGAAAACTACCTGGAGCACATGGACGAGTACCAGGACGGGGATGCTGTCTTCGAAGATCTGGACGATTACATATACAGGCACTTCTTTGGGGAAACGTACTCCAAAAGGTTCGGCCCAAGGTAAGGACGTCTAGCCTGAACACCGTCTATAGCCCTCGGCACGCCGGTCGGACGTTTTCCAAGACAAGTTTCGATATTTGCAGCTGGTTGTATTTTCAATGCGCTGAGGCAACTGGACACAAGCGTGACCTGAGGAGAACTTTCTAAAGACCTCCCAACGTATACAGGTAAAGCGCAACGTTTGAGTTTGTCAGATTGTGTTGGAACGTGTTTGGCCGGTGTGCTCTGGGCTTTTTATTAACACTCTGGACTGCATGAGTTCCTTACTGCATTCCTCTCTTGCCTTTTCTACTGCCAGGTCTGAGACACACTGAGTAGCCTCTGCATGTTGAGGGTGACTTGCTGTGAGCGGCGGGTGAAGCTTTAGGGTAAAGAATCAAATCAATCTAAAAACTGTTTGCTGTTTGTAAATTCACAGTCGACCTTTCCGAGGGCCAGGGTCGAAGGTCAAAGCGGAGCAGGAGGCCCAGCGGCAGCAGCGAAAGCACCAGCATTCGCGCCCCCTGCACTCGCGGGAAAGGAAGTGGGCTCGTTCGGGACGCAGCTCGGACAGACACTTTGCAGACGTCAAAATAGAGCTGGGACCCATGCCTTTCGATCCAAAGTACTAGCCGACGGCGCACATCTTAGTTGTTTCATTGTAGCTTTAAAAGTGATGCGAAAGACGAAACGAAAGCATTGTATTCCTCCAAACCCCCTCCCAGGTTTTTGTGACTTTGCACAAGCGTGAACGCTGGTTGAATGTTTCGTAGCCGTTTGTTGGGTCAGCCGTCACCACAGGCACTAGTCGCTTCCTCAAAGCTTACTCGGATGCAGAATTGTTGGGTAAAAGATGTATGTTTATTTTTACTGCTGAGAAAGAAGAGAAGGTTGAAAAGTGGCTGAAACAGGATCGCTAATTTGCTGTAAAAGCTAAAACAAAAATGGCTGAAGTTCAGCGTGGGAAAATATTCCACCGCAAGGACCAAATATGCAAATCAATTACAATCTCATTGAAAACGCCGCCCTCGTATCTCGGGGGAACCTCTAGGAGTGTAACGATTCACAAAAGCAGAATCTTAACGAGATCTGTGGGGCATGAAATATCCTACGTTAATATAATGATTCAGAAAACTCACAATTCGTTGATAGTGTGACCTTTTTTTTTTTGTTGTTTTTGGATGTAGCAAAAATAAAGTGTGGCTGAAATGTCCTAATTATAATTTTCCACATTGATTTAAAAAGGAAAGGTGTACTTTTGAGTGTTTTATTTTCTTGTCACATTCCTAGAATCTTCACATAGTTTTGGAGAACATTTCTACGGCGGGTTGTTTGGTGTGCATTGGTTTTCTTACTGCTGCTGAATGTCAACACTGATTAGAATTTACCTGCTAGAAATAAGACGGACATTTTAGGTTGCGTGCAATATTTTTTTTTTTTTTTTCTTTTTTGCTCGTAATGTTTTGTCAGATGAGAAACATTCCAGTTCATGCTTTGTTTTCTGAACGTGTCTCTTTTTTTGTTCGCTGTTATGCACTAAATTCTCCAGAATAAATTCTCTGAACTGAACTGAGGTCTAATTTCTATGGTCGTTAAGAAACTAGAGTGACACGGTTTACAAAAAGGGTTTTTAATTAGAAGAGTGCATTTTGGTCCCAGACGCAGCTTTGCTAATTGCTCGTCACAAAAAGCCATCGGTGGTCCACTTCTTCTGTGAATCCCTGATGTAGATCAAAATGTTCTTCCCCACTCGTCCTTCGGGGAGATGAGTGTGGAATATTTCAGCTTGTCTCACATAACTGTGTCCCTCCAGGAAAGGAGAAATTTCCTGGAAAATGAAAGGTGCACAAAGAATCTTGATTATTGCTAAATTCTTAGTTTGTACCTGTGCGTTATTACAAATTTGCTCAAAGAATAATGAGAGGACGGGCAAGAAATGACAGTCAGGACGAATATACATTTCTTCATGGCAGCTACAGGTTGTTCCCAGTGTGCGCGAATGGAACCGAACGTCTGAACGTCCATCACGGACATGAAACTGGTGGAGATGCTGAGTTTGGAGAAGATTGTGTTCCAAAACTGAAAGAAAAGTGACTTCATCATCATCACCGTCCCACAGAAACACGTGGAGCTTCTCTGGTTGGTTTGGAGAAGAAATAAAAAGGTTTTGTTTTTGTAGATGTCTGGTTCCATCCATACAGTCAGCGCCACTGTAAAGAAATCCATTCTTAACTGCTCTAAACTGAAAGTTCTAGGTTTTATTTTTGTGATTAATACCTTCTCAAGTGGATCAAATAAGACCACGTGTGAGGGCAGAGTGGACTTGTTGGGGAAGGTCGTCCTGAGCCAGTGGAGAGGATCGGAGTAAAATACGGCCGCTTCCTCGATGTAACCTTCACTCCCGGCGAGATCCGGTGGACACTCCAGGAAGCGCAGTTTAATTGGACAGTGAAGGTGGCTAAAGAAGAGGAGAGACGTCTTTTACATCTAGACCTCAGAAACACATTTCACAGGATGAATATGGACGAAAGCCTTGGTGGAAAATTTTATGAAAGTGACCTTTTGTCATTGTGAACACACACACACACACACCATCCAGCAGGGGGCAGACATGTTCAGGACCCGGGGAGCAGTAATGGGGACAGTACCTTGATCAAGGGAACCTCAGGGCAACCTACTGGTCTGGGATTCAAACCCACGACCTCCTGAGCAGGGGGTCTAGTCCCTAAACACTAGAGCTGCCCCAAGTTTAGGTTTTAGTAATCCAAGCTTACATTCTGCTCAAGCTGTGGATTTTCCACCCTCCTCTAGATGGTCTCCTTGTCTTCCTGTCCTCTGCACCGGCATGTCCTCTCTCAGCACACCCATAAACCTCCTCTTTGTCCTTCCTCTTCCCCTTTTGCCTGACAACTCCATCCTCAACATCCGTCTCAGAAAATGCTCGCCTCTCCTCCGTACACGCCCAAACCAGCAGAGTCTCGCTTCTCTGACTTTGTCTCCAAACCTTCCAGCCTGAGCTGTCCCTCTAATACACTCGATCCTAATCCTGTCCTCCCAACGCAAACCTTATCAAATAACCTGACTCCTGCCTCACCTGTACAGCGGGGTGGAGTGACAGGGCATAAGGAAGAGAACGTCCGCTGAACTCTGTGGCTCGGGGACATCGCACAGGTGCTGCAGGTGACCCATGACGTCCAGGACTCCACGCTGATGGACCAACCCCGTGTACAAGGCCGGGAGCAGGTTCAGTGCCACCAAAGCACCGACAGCAGGTTTCCTCCAGGCGCGCAGCTTCGCCAAAGACAGACCTGCCGGACGGACGAGCAGAGCAGGTTCCACAGCAGAGTTGAGCCTCTGATGAAATGTTCTCACTAACGGCCCAAAAGAGTCAACGATACTTACCACAGAAGATCATACACAGCGGCAGCACGGGGTAGATGAAGCGGAACTCCTTGTGGGCGAGAAAACTGTAAAAATGTTCAGTCAAGGTTCAGTGAAGTGCGTGATCTGGTTTACAGTAAATTTACAGCACGTCTAACGTGAAAGAGCATCAGACAGAACACAACTCGCCTAACGAGCTAACTAGCTCCAGTGTTGTTTTTCTCCTCATCATCATCATTATTATTATTATTATTATTATTAATAATAAGGTACCTTTTATACATAAACGTCCATTTCTGCTTAAAAGATAATGTATCATAATTTCAAATAGTAAAATAGAGCAGATTAATTCCACATTTAGTGCAGGGTGAGCTGAAAAACATTGTATTGATCATTTTTGTGTCCCTGCTGCCTCTCCTCCATTTAAATATATCATATTTAGTGAAAAAATATTATACTGGGCATCATTAAAATATCTTCTAGTCTAAGATCTATATGATAAAAGTGTTCACATCATTCATCATAATTCAATTTATTCCTTAAAATAACATTTTATCTTATTCCATTCAAAGGAAATAAGGTGGTGATGCTAACGTTACGCTATGTCCACACCTACACACAGTACAGAAGATTAAGGGGACTGATCTGATGCAGATGTTCAGTCCAGTCCCACTGCTGTCCACCAGCCTCACCTGTACACCAGCACTGTCCACACGATGGTCCCGAGCAGCACCCTGTGTCTCCTGGAGGCCAGCGAGCAGCCGTGCAGGAAGAAGGGGAGGTGAGCGCCCATAACCACCACGAAGCCCTGAGTGAAGTACCAGTGCCAGGGGTGCGTCCCGTAAAACTCGCCCACGTTGTGCAGGACGTTAAACTTCACAAAGTTCCACTGCACACAGATCCACTGGGAGGACAGGAGAGAACTGAAGTGAGACCCAGACCTCCCACTGTTCATCAATCTGAAGACTAAATTTCCCCCTTTTTTTTTTAAACTATACATTTACATACACTACTGCCTAAAAGTCTTCACCCCCCCTCATGTCTTTCTGGTCTGTGTGAAAGTGAGACAGTAGTTCAGTGGTTTGTTTACAACAAACACAACGTTATTCTTCAGCACAGCCTCAACTCTCTTAGACCAGCTCCTTTCTTTAAGTCCTCTTCAGGAACACTTCTCCAGGCTTCTTGAAGGACGTCCCAAAGCTCTGGATGTTGCTGCCTTTTGTTTTCTGTTCTCTGTGGAGATTTTGAAAGAACGGAGCTGGTCTAAGAGAGTTGAGGCTGTGCTGAAGAATACCGGTGGTGGTGGTGGTGAATATGGACTTGAAAGCTGGTTAGAACGAAACTGTCTTTGTGTTTAGACTGGATTAACAGGTGTGTCTGTCCAGTTCCGTGTGTGTCTGTACTGCTTCACCTTGCCGTAGAAGACGCTGTCTATCAGTGTGGACACCAGCAGTGTGAGAGTCCTAAGAGAAAGGACACTGTGTGAAATTTTGAGTTGGAGTTTGAACCCGCCTGCCGTTTGAAGCGGACACTTACGCGACAGGCAGGCCCTGCTGAGTGATGAGCTTCAGCTTGTCCTCCTCACGCCAGAGGTGATGAAGTAACAGAGGGAGCCACACGATCAGGGCCGTGGGACGAACGACGACGGCCGACGACACCAGCAGCAGGTACTTCCAGCTGGCAGAGAAAAACAACAACTTTATGGCCACCTTCTCACTGCCAGTTCACATCTGATCCTCCAATCATGATGCTTTATATTCATGTGGACAGGAAGTGACATCATCAGATCTGCTGCCCACTAAATGTACTTTAATTTCAAAGAGCCCACATCCCCCCTCCCGGTGTCCAGTTATGATGTTTATGGTTACATGATCTTGATTCTGTCTCTTTCTCCACGTCTGTATTTGTATTTACATATTCATATAAAATCTGCATACAGCTGGCTGTCCTGCATTGCAATCTGGCTGAAATAACGGTTGGACGTACCTGTTTTGTGTCCTGCTGCCGTGTAGAGGGTAGTAGCACAGAGCCAGGATGGTGAGCGTGGTCTCCATGCTGTTGGTGAGGGTCCGAGTGCAGCAGTACCAGGTGAACCACGAGCACAGCTGACAGAAGTACTGAGACAAGAACAAGAAGAGAGAAACGGAAAGATCAGCAGGACGGCAGGAGATCAAGCTGTTCATGAATCAGTTTGAAGGACAAAGCAAAGGCCTTTCACACCGAGTCAGAACAGCGAGTGTTCAGTCTTCTTCTTTCGGCTGCTCTCGTTTGGGGGTCACCACAGCGGATCAACCGTCTCCGTTTCTTCCTGTACTCTGCATCTTCCTTCTTCAAACTGACCAATTGCATGTCCTCTCTCACCACGTCCATAAACCTCCTCTTTGTCCGTCCTCTTACCTGGCAACTCCATCTTCAACCTCCTTCTCCCGATTTAATCCTCATCTCTCCTCTGGACGTCCAAACCAACACAATCTTGCTTCTCTAACTTTGTCTCTAAAGACGTCTAACCTGATCTGTCCCTCTAATATACTCATTTCTAATCCTGTCCATCTTCGTCACACCCCACGAACATCTCAGCATCTTTAACTCCGACACCTCCAGCTCCGCCTCCTGTCTTTTCATCAGTGCCACTGTCTCAACATAGACGGGTACCAGCAAGAGTGAAAGGGAAGGTTTACAGGACAGTAGTGAGACCAGCTGTCACAAATCACTCCAGCCACTCTTCTCCTCCCAACAGGGTG
>CM029375.1:1406231-1443731 GCA_017165825.1 Hepsetus odoe | reverse complement strand
GGCTCCTAGAAAGACTAGCAGCGGATCAAGGACTCAGGACGTCAAAACGGAAGCAGAGAATAAAGGGCAGGATGAGGAAGGACGAAAACAAATCGCCAAATAAGTCATTAGTGGCGAAGCAGCCACACGAAGAAAGCACAGAGCATGACGGCTGATTACCATCATAACAAGAAGCTGATTGAATCACTTTTCTGAATAAAAAGCCTTACTTTTTTTACAAACATGACCTGCTGAGCTGATTTAAAACACAGCCTGCATGTGTGGCTGCTACAGAGCCACAGGGTGGCGCAATAGTTACACAAGTTGTTTAGGGCTGAAACAAAACTGCACTGATGTTCACTTGAAGGAATTAAAGTGGAATTGCACAGGGTTTCCTTTTAGATGTGAACAAATCCTTCAGCGTTTCGGTGTGAAATGGTGGTGAACGGAACCAGACGTCTCCGACGAAAACCTTTTATTTCCAACCATTTTGTTTCCAAATCTGTTAGTGTGTCTTTTCTGTGATTCTTTATTTCCTGTTTACCAAATTAACACATCACCATATAACTGAAAAGGGGGACAGAGGTATACAAAATAAAAGTCCCTTTTCCTCACCAGCAAGATTTTTATCATCTCAGTTTTGTCACATTTACTCTGAACGATGCACTTCACAGTCAACGTAGTTCGTTTGACATTTAATTTTATATATTTAACATCTTTATGTGTCTTCTGCCTGATCTGTCAGGTTCCTGCAGGATCAATAAAGTTTTTCTGATCCTGTTCCTGATTTATGATACAGTTTTTGAGACTGATATCCAGGCAAGTGGACCAAGTTTTCCTTGAAATCTGTATAAATGTGATGCATTTCTTTGTATTTTCTGGACTATGTCCATCCGTTCATGCCTCCCTGGTGCTTCATTCTTAAGCTGTTCTCTTTCTTTTGTTTAAGCTCTTCCCAATAGCAAAGATATGGTCTAAAAAAGGGAATCTGAACTAAATCCCTTTCCTTTGGTGCATTGTGTCCCTCCGCCATGAACAGGAAGGGGTTTAGTCCAAGTTTTGGAGTAAAACTTTAGTTTTAAGCATGTTGGGATGTTCGGTTCCATCCACCACCACTGTTTAAGCCCTGCTCGGAATGACTCTTCTACATCTTAACCATTAATACATGCTTGTGTTGTAAGATGTTTGTTTATTGAACTTTAAAGATTGACAGTCACCCAAAACATTCATTTTACAATAATTTGACGCTTATATAAACTTTTATATAAATAGATGTTTAAATTAACATTTTTACTGCCTGCACAAACCCACTTTCGTCTTCTCTCCTCCGCAGACAGTGTCACAGACTCTCCATCAGCTTTAATTACAGGACTGATAGAATAAATATATACATATCAATAAAAAGTGAAATATGGCTCACATAGTATAGAATTCATTTCTAACAATGACAATATCAATTCAAAATGAATTCATATTATATTCATAATATATGTATATATGTTCTCATGCATAAATCTATCATTTTGAATATATTCAAAGTGATAGATTTATGGTAAAGTTTAAAGCAAGAGAAACTTGGAGGGGGTGGGCTTTTTCCCCCACCCAGAGCTGTGATGGGCTAAGTCACTATTTCCACCAATCAGGCCACGGACGGCGCTAAGACAGCCAATCGCGGCGCAGGAGGAGGGCCGCTGCAGCCAATCAGAGCGAGGCTGGCAGGAAAACGGGTGAGGAAAGAAACAGACGCGCTGAACAGAACGGGAAGTGCTGCTCTGTCGAGACTTCCAGCCGTGAGGAGTTGAGGGGAAACAAGTCCAGGAAAAGTTACAGAGTTATTTTAAAGTCACTCTCGCAATCCAGGCATCCTGCTGAAAGGCTGAGGCTTGGCTTGGGTCTCGGAAAGACGTCGTCTTCTTCTCTGATCTCCACTAAAGGAAGCCCAGGAGCCAGCTGGTGAGTTAGGAGACCCATTTCTTCAGATGTTTCTGGGGTAAAGACCACATCCTCGGCCTGTCTGAGGGCTTTAAACTCACCCCACACACTTTTTTGGGCTGTTCAGAGGTTTGAGGCCCGGTTTTGGCTGTTTGTCCTCCTCCAGCTCTGAGGTTCTGACCATGTGGAGAGATGTTACAGTTGCAGTGGGTGTCTCTATGTGTCATCATCTCCTTTCCTTTTTGCTTTGTGTCGCTGCATCTGAAAGTAATCTGGAACACACCACGATGCTTTCCTCAGCGTCAAACCCACCACGACGAGCAGTGTTGGGGACGGTACCTCGCCCGAGTTTAGTGGTCTGGGATTCGAACTCACAACCTTACGGTCAGAAAAGCAGCAGGCAGCCGTATAACTAGAGCCAGGGAGCTGTGCTGGGGCGGTACTTTGCTGAGGGTTGACCTAGAGGTCAGGGACTCGAACCAGCAACCTTCTGATCAAGGGGTCAAGCATCTAACCGCTGGACCTCCACTGATACATTCATCCACCCAGCACAGTGCTGGAAGACCATGCCTACATCTCTGGGACTTGAACCTACAACCCTCTGATCAGAGGGTCCGGTACTTGAAGAAGTGGGGATCAGTGTAGTGGGGGTCAGTGTTGAAGTGAAGCAGCCCTACATCCCGTGCCTGGAGAGCAGTGTTTGGGACGGTATCTTGCTCAAGGGTACTTTAGGGTAACTTCCTGGTCTGGGACTTGATCTCACCACCCTTAGAGAGCCCAATCACTAGATACAGCAAGCGTATATCCATGGAGCAGAACCACGCTCGGGTTTTTAGAGTAACCTATGGACTCGAACCCACGACCTTCTGATCATGCGGCCTGTTCTCTACTAGGCCACCACTGTCCCTGGTGAAACGGGGACATTCATCACCCAGGAAGCAGTGTTTGGGGACTGTACCTTGCTCTGGCTGCTGGAACACACAACCTTCCAATCATGGTGTACTGTTTTAGATTTAGGATGTTTGAGGCTCAACCCTGACCCATGCTTCTGCTGCAGAACATCTCTTGGAACAATCTGTGGAGACACTAAGCCTGCTAATTACCAGGGGATTTGAACCTGTTGTGTTTGAGCAGAGAAGTCCGCCTCCAGGCCCAGAACCGGCTGTCCTGCCTTCGCTTTAGGCCTCATCCTGCTGGTCCATTAGCCACAGATCGTCACAAGTGGCCCAAGGAAATGTGCAAGTCTTCCTCTCTTGGCTAACAACTTGTCTTCATTGGGTAAACTCATGGTTTCTTCTTTCTGAAACCAGACCGCGTTAACCGGCATGTGTTCAAGAACAAACTGGTGTCGATTTTCAGTTTTTTCAGTGTAAATGCTCTAATGAGGTACACAAACTCAAAACTCAGTCCAAACCATCGTATATCAAAACTGTTGTGATGTCAGCACTCATTTATCTGTTTAGCCCCGCCCATTCAGAATGATGCTTTAAGGGGTGCTTCTCAGGCTGCAGTGCAGGATGGGTAGTCATCCAATCAGAATGCACGTCCATCAGTTTCAGAAGCTTATAAAGAGAGTTTCTGAAATGAAAGGTTCCTGGAGGCGGACGATCATTAAAGCGCTCGGACGGTTTCCTCCCGACCCTGCAGGGCAGGTGCTGGTCAGAAACGAGGGCGTATTTCTTTAACCTTCATAACTTTCTGCTTCAGTCTCGCATTCTTGAGCTGATCTTCACTCCTGCGGCCCCAGGCCAGGTTCAGCCCTTCTGCACTAACCTGCACTTCCTGATGAAGCCCAGCTGTTTGCCATGAGTTGGCTCTTGTAGCTGAATTGGGGAGACGGAGATGCTGTTGGAGGATCAGGACGCACTCTCGTGTAAATTTAGGAGCTCAGAAGTCATTGCATGTATCTGTTGTCACTGGAGGGCTCATTGGGGCAGCGGTGGCCTAGTGGTGAGGAGTTGCCCCGGATCGGAAGATTGTGGGTTCACTCCCTCACCAGTAGGTTGCTCTGAGGCACCCTTGAGCAAGGTGCCGTCCCCGTCACTGCTCCCCGGACGCTTTCAATAGCTGCCCCCTGCTGCACGTGTGTATGGGTGAAACACAGAGGTTGAAGGCCTCAGAATTTGGAGAACTTTTGGAACCAGAACGGTGTTGGTTCCTTGTTGGAGTAAAAAGATCCGTCTTTTCCGAATGTGCAAAAAAAAATGCAGCTTTTAAACCTGGTACAAAAACAAAATCAGTCCAGAGTCACCAGCAAGGTCACTATTGCCTCTTTTGAAATTTGAGGCTGCTATATATTTTTTTGGAAAAATGTTCCCCGTAGAGAAAAAGCGCTTAGAGCTGATTCCTTATATGGTCATGTTACAGACTGCAAAATGATTAATGGGTTCAGAGGCTTTTTTTAAAGTTTACTTTTGTTCTGACACGCACTCCTTTACCCTGCATGTTGGGTCAGGGAATGTGTGTGTGTTTTCAGCATGTGTGGCTGGATTAGGAACCCCTGGTCACATGACATGGTGCCCAGAGCACATGAGGACCAGCTGAGGGATATTAGATGAGGATGGTTTATGTGCCAGAAGTGAGACTGACCGTCTGTGAATGTTGCCCTTTATACACTGATCCGAGGTCAGTCAGGAAACATCCCATTTTCCCAACTGTCCACTGTTTTAGAGACGGCTAGACCGCTAGCGAAAACCAGGAGTCAATTGTTTCTGCAGAAGTGCATCAATAAACTCATCTCCCTGCTCAGACCACATCCAGATGCTGCTTCAGGACAAAGTGCAGCATGCAGCAAGCTATAAAAAAGGGCCTCATCACAACACCGGGCGGCCGAGCACTGATCTCAGATCAGAATCCTGCTCTTATTGACCTATAAAAAGGATTCCAGCTCTGCTCTCCTGAAAACGGAACCTGTTGGGCCGTTCGGCTCCAGGCTGACGTTTTAGTTCATATTTATTGCTGACAGTCAGTCCTGCTGTGTCCGAAACCACACCCACAAGTCTGCTCCACCTTAACGAAGAGTAGGTGAGGTTGGGGGTTTATCAGTGGGACGTTTCTTGGCTGATCTACTGAAACTTCCCAGCTTTTTTGGAAAGGTTTTCTCGCTTCTTTAAAACCCTGAAGTTCCCTGGAGTGTTTTTGTGTTGGAGTTATTTCGGGCTGCGAGAATAACCACAATAATGTCCCGTCCATCCGCCATTACTTTCATAACAGCTCAGCCACCTCCCCAAGTTACTATTTTCAAAAGCTCTCACACCTTCAGCTCCAACAACCGGCCCACACCAGGATATTTTTGGAAATTTCTGAAGTGCGCCGCCACTTTAGTGACTCTTCTAATCACAAACAATCCTACTAGAACAGTTATTCATTAATTCATTAAAAACTACAATACAGATGCTAAATGGCATCTAGATAAGCTTCCAGTACTGTGCAAAAGTCTTGAGCCCCTCATTGCTTTATATTTTGCTGGGAATCACCTTACTGGTGCATAATTACTGGTTTATTGTTGTCAGACTGTGTCTGATCTTTGTCAGATCGTGGATGCAATGAAAGAAACTGGAACAAATGTTTTAGTGCTGCAAAGTGTCTCAAGATATAAGGTTCTAGATAGAGGTTCCACCCAGCATTCAGCATCAGCAGTAAACTAATCACCTGATCAGCTGGAGACATCTTCACCTGTTTCTTCACTGCTTCATCACTGGTCCGGCCTATGGACGAGGCATCCTTCCTGTTGCCTAGCAACCTCAACAGTTAGTGCCACCACTATTAATAACAAACCAAACTCACGTCTGCTAAACTGAAAAGGACAGTGATGGAAAAACAGCCATCATCGCTGTACGATGAATCTTGGGATGTGGCCGGCTGTGGAGGACATACCCGCTGGATCCTTAGTTTCTATGGAAACGAAGGCTACGTCTGCGGGATTTGAAGGAGCCTTCGGGACGGGACGTCCCAGACATCGCTCTGCGAGGTGATCGGCCTTCAGATGTCACCATCGAAGGACGCAGTACCTGAGTTGGGACACCTTGTTAATTTATTCATTGTTACGGCTCTGAGGACTGCGCCGGTAATTTTAATCAATAAACACATAATCAGTAGGAGCGAAACTTTTGGCACACCGGGGCAGGAGAGCACTGATCTCAGATCAGAATCCTGCATTTATTGACCAATAAAACGCATTCCAGCTCGGCTGTCAGGCTGAAGTTTTAGTTCATATTTATTGCTGACAGTCCGGCTGTGTCCTAAACTGCACCCACAAATCTGCTCCACCTTAACAAAGAGTGGGTGAGGGCCCGGGGCAGTTCTGGGGACAGCGTTCAGTCACTTTAGGCCCCCGCTTTGGGTTTGTTCTGTACCGAGTTGTATTGTGTGTTTCATGATCGTTTTAGGCTTTTATGATGCTTCGTTCACACCAAAAGAGGGAAGTGGAACCTGTCTGGGCTCGGGCGTGTGTGCACACACTGTTCGACACGCCCAGGTTGGGCTGCGAGCGCCTCTGGCTTTGTTTAAGTTGAGCGGGATCTGCGTATCCGCCTGCCTGCTGGTCTTGTCCATTAGTGCTGGCGTGATGCCCAGGCTGCTGCCAGCTCCACCCTTCTGCCAGCTTCTGAAAACATGCCCCAAAAAAAGCACCCACCCTCTCTTCCTCTCAGGACAGGCCGTGCGGTGGAGTGTTATTGTGATAAATGACGTCCCGACGTGTCACTGCGTGTTTGGAACAGAGTGTAGTCCTACGTGTTTAATCAGATTTAGTGCCGAACAGTGAAATGCTTTATAAAAGCCATTGAACTCAATTAAGGCCGTATTTCTCCCCCTCGTCGGGTTCTCGTCGGGTTCTCTAGAACTTCTGAAGGACCTGAAGTGTAGCAGCTTAATGCTAATTAAGGAAAAATGCAAACGTCACCCAGTGTTTGAACGGATGCAGATCTTTAGCTCAGCTCACGTCTGCTTTTGGAATTGATTCTCTTTTGTTTGTCAGTATTTGTGTGCAGTGAATTAGAACCTCAACTTTACAGTGTAAACTCTGCACTTTACAAGGCAAACCCTTCAACCTGGCCTTACGGCGCAAACTCTGCACTTTGCTTTACGGTGTAAACTCTGACATTCACTTAACTGTAAAGTGTAAACTTGGCTTCATGGTGTAAACTCTGCCCTTTACAGTGTGCACACTGCACTTCACTATACTGTAAAGTGTAAAGTCTGCACTTCACAGTGCAAACACTGCCCTTCATGTTGCTCTAAAGTGAACTCGTCTCTTTGCAATGTACACTCTGCGCTTAACTTTACACTGTAAAGTCTGCACTTCACTTTTGGGTGTACAAATCACACTCTGTTCTTTAGAGCTCAAGCTCAGCTCTACGTTCTATTTTACAGTGTAAACATTGCACTCGGCTCTTCGTGAATTCGGCAGTGTGTTCTTCTTTACAGGGTAGTGGTTCTATTTTAGAGTTTCAACTGCACTGTGTTCATCTTTACAATGAAAATACTCCTACTAGTTCTAAAGTTCTACTTTACAGTGTAAACTGTTACTTCTGACTGTGATGTTTTCCAGCACTTTGGATTTTAGATTTTACAGTGTAAACTTTGAGCTGCAATCTTTGATCTCTGAGTCACAGAAACTACTCAGGACGTTTTCAACGCGTTTCATTTTTTAACGCAGAAGGACTCGTGTGTTGGAGGAGTGTGTGGGACGTTGGTAGCGGGGCAGTGTTTGAAGGGTGTGTCTGGAGGAACTGTGTGGGGATGCAAGTCTCTAAAGCTCAGGCACGTTTTAAATGCCTTCGCTTTAAAAGTGTCCTCAGGCTCTGAGATTTTGCCTTCTAAGGTTTTCCTTCCGATGAAATTCCGAGGTGGATTCAGCAGGGGCGTTACGTTCTGGGTATTTCTTTTCAAAAAGTTATGTAATCTGCAAGTACGGCCTTTGTATTCGTTCTGTTAGTCTGAAGTTTACAACACTGTGCGAAAGTCTCCTCATATTTTTAGATTTTGCAGAAAAGTGAGACAGTAGGTTCAGAGGTTTGTGTACAAACACCTGTATCTCCAGTCTAAACACAAAGAGAGTTTCATTCTAACCAGCTTTAAAGTGCATATTCACCACCGCTATTCTTCAGCACAGCCTCAACTCTCTTAGACCAGCTTTTGGAACTGCACTGAAAATGAGAGCCAAAAACGTTGTCCTTCAGGAAACGTGGCAAAGTGTGTGTGTGTGTGTGTGTGTGTGTGTGTGTGTGTGTGTGTGTGTGTGTGTGTGTGTGTGTGTGTGTCATTAGAAATGTTTCTGCATTTTAGCCTATAATTGAATTTAATGTTAACATCATTATATCAGTGCTGTCACTCTGGAATTGGATCTGATCAAACTAAATGATGGAGCTGAATCTCTCAGCATGAGTCACACGTCTTTTAGAACATAGGAAGTTACAGAGATTTCAGATTGTGATACGAAGTGTTGAGAAAGGACTTGACGCAGGTTTAAATTTGTATGCACTCATTCTAGCTGACTCGGCTGCATCAAATGTGTAACTGTCACTGGATCAGAACCGGGTGGCCCGACACGCTTTCTGAAACGTGCCTTTGAATTAGCTGCAGAATGAGAGACACGTGGGCTGGACTTCACATTTGTTTACAAGCAGGAGGGACGTAAGCGGATCACAGCAGCTCCAGGACTCCAGTCCACTGCTTCCCTGTTGCAGAAGTTTTCACACCACTGTGTTCTAATTATATTCCTGTTTAATTGGTTAATGAGACAAAGTTCAGGCCCCGCTTTTGGTTTGGAGGTCCAACCTTTAACGTGGTTATCACTAAATGTATCCACTAATAAACGTCATTTGAATTTGGGTTGTGTGAGTATGGAGCCGTTAAAGTTTGGAGAAGTTCCTCCCAGATCAGTCCTAATGAAAGAGACCAGGCTTAAGCTTCATCTGGGCCTCTGAAACCTGGCCTGTAGTTTAGTCCCAGAGTGTTTGCCTCAGCAGAGCTGTGTGATGGTGGTAGAACTACCGGTTGTGAACTTTCCTTCATCTGAACATGGAAACTGCTGAAACGGTAACACTCTCAAAGCCAGGCTTCAGCTCTTAGCTGTGGTTGGCAGTTGGAAGGTGTGGTTGGCAGTTGGAGGTCTGAAGTCTAGACTAGGTTGCTAGTTGAACTGATGCTGCATTGGGACGGCCCCTCGCGAACCTCTGAGCAGGCCACGGCCACGAGCTGCTGGACCAGCCACCGATGTTAAAGGTCAATGACCTGGAGTGTCTCTATTATAGCGTTCAGAAAGGAATAGTCTGGTAGAAATGCCCAGTTTGAAGGTCAAGGTTTCTTTATTGTAATCTGCAGCGATGGACAAGTAGAGTGAAGATCCTCAGTGGACCTCAACATCAAACAAAGTCCATCAAAGTAGCACACCGGACAGTGAGACAGCACAAGGCGCTAAACAGGGTTACATCATGGTGTAGTTCAGCACTGATTGTGTTTGATCGAGAAGATGTGAAGGTGCACAGACACTTTCTTTCTTTTTTTTTTTGCACAGGAAAAGTTTTTTTGTAGCAGCGTGAATGGTCACGAAAAATGATTACACAATTTCCAGAGTAGGAAAGTAATAAATAAATGCATTTAAAAATGATGAATTATTATTAATATTTATATTTAATGTTTCTTTTTTATCCAATATTTGAATGAAATACTAAATAAATTTTGAAAAAGTGATCTAATGCATGGTGTCTCTGAAGAGTTGGGCTCTGTTTTTCACCCCCGGTGTAGTCGATCGGTTTGGGGTCCAAACGGTGGTGAGGACAGGACGTCCCGCTGAAGCACATCTCCAGCTCTGCACCTCCCGGCTGTGCGGTGAGGTTTATGGTTGTATTTCTGGAAAAGCTTCGGGACTCGGGTAGATCCACTAATGAAGATCAATTTGGACTCCGAGCTGTCCTGATTGGTCGCTGAGATCAGTAGAAACTATATAGCCTGTTGCTTTAAGCCTAATGCGGGAGTAGGCGGAGTCTAAGTGAGCGTGGTTTGAGCAGCCTAGATTGTTGCCGTCAGAACGATGAAATTAAAAGTATTAAATATAAAATCTGCATATGACATCCTGCTGGTGTGGGTTTCCTCTCTCTCTCTGTGACGTTCAAATAAGAGATTTTCGCACATCTCTCCCTGGATAACAAAGGAGAGTGCCGTTTATTTCCTGATGAGTTTGTCACAGAGACGACTTTAAATAGTTATTGCTCAAATTCTGAGTCATCATTATCGCTGCCGGTAGCATTTCCTTCACAGAGTGGAGATAAGAGAAATATGCACGCACGCACACACACACACACACATACACACAGAGCTTCAACAAGCTGCAGGGTTTGCTTATCAGGATCCTGAAGGAGAAAGTGTTGTTTATTTAGTGATTTACGTGTGGGATGATCTTTCCTTGCTGCCTTATATCGTCCCTTCTTTAGGCGAACTCAGTTCTGTTCACTCGGCCAATCACGCGACTCCACCCGCCCTGGGAGGGGGAGGCCAGCAGGTGCTTCCTCTGAAGCTCTACTGCATCGGTCCGAACTGCTGCTGGTCTAGAGTGCGTCTTCTGCTCCACTGATTCCAGAACAGTTCAGCCAAATTAGCGATTTCTCTTCTCACGGTGCAGCGAAACGGTCGTATCGAGCACCAGAACCAGAGCTAGAACCAGGGCTAGAACCAGTACATTCACAGCTTATGTTCCCTATAAGTTCCAACATGCAGTTAAGCGTAACGGATAATGAGCCCACTGTGTAAAATGTCTTTTTCAGACGGAGGAAAAAAGGGAAAATGTCCGTTTTTGGATCTGTTATCGTTGCTGTTATTAAATATTATTAAATATTGCTGTTATTATCATGATGATTATTATTTTGAAATTTTCTGTAGGAATTATATAGCACATTATATTAATTACATACGTGTGTGTGTGTGTGAGAGAGAGCACTAGAGAGGTTAATTATTAAAATTCTATCAATTATTTAAATAATCTGAACGGTGCCAAAATTAAACTCATTTATTTTATCTGGTAGGATTCTTGTGGTTGTTCCTTAAAAGGAGACGAATCCGCCGGTGATGATAATGTTGCTACGGCGAAAGAAAGCCAGTAGTCACTGATTAGCATTGAAATTATAGGGTGCTAACTGGTGATACTGGTTTCTATGCACTGTTAACAAAGAGCGATGCATCAGCAAACGGACCATCCTGCCCATCCAGAGAGACAACAGAGCCCGTCTACGGCGTCGGCAGGGACCAAACTCAGGACCTCCTGCTGAGAGGACCAGCCCCCCCCAAATATCTGGCCTACACGAGATTTCTGTCCCAACTGTCGCTTTAAGACCTCATGTTTACATTTACTGGTTCAGTTCTTGGTGCGCTCTTCAACTGACCCCCTAAAAAAGTGATCAAAGAAAGCATCAAAGTCCTAAAATGCGAGCGTGCGATAGTGAGGTGTCCACGCTGGCTGTGTGGTCTTGATTTTCCCCTCAGACTTTAAGCAGCTTAGGGTCCCGAGCAGGTTTAAGCGATGTTGGAACGCCGGACTGTGGGGTGAGTGTTCTCACGGCAGTCATATGACTGTTTCTCACGCCTGCCGTCTCTGGGAAGGAGCCCAGGCTGAACGGGCTTTACTGTCGATCCGTGTTAACCCGGGCCGCCTTTAACAGCTGCCACATTGTCCCACATATCCTGTTCCTCTGCTTGTCCAGACAGGAGCCCGGCGGAGTAAAACCACTTATGTCGTAGCTCAGGTCTCACCATGAAGTGTTCACAGTGCAGGGGGCGGCCATACATCCAGCACCCGTGGAGCAGCTTTGGGGACGGCTTCTTGCTCAAGGGCGCTTCAGGGCGACCTACTGGTCCAGGACACAAACCCATGACCTTCGACCCCCAATACAATGTAGGATGGAATTAAACTCCAACCCTTGCAGTGAACGCCGTGCCAGTAGCGTGTTCATTAAATCCTCTTCTTTTCTTTCGGCTGCTCCCGTTTAGGGGCCACAGTGGATCATCTGTTTCCCTTTCTTACAGTCCTCTGCATCTTCCTTTAAACCGACCACCTGCATGTCCTCTCTCACCACGTCCATAAACCTCCTCTTTGTTCTTCCTCTTCTCCTCCTTCCTGGCAGCTCCATCTTCAACATCCTTCCCCCAATATACTCCTCCTCTCTCCTCTGGACACGTCCAAACCAACGCAATCCTGCTTCTCTAACTTTGTCTCCAAAACGTCCAGCCTGATCTGTCCCTCTAATATTCTCATTTCTAAACCTGTCCATCCTCGTCACACCCAACGAACATCTCAGCATCTTTAACTCTGACACCTCCAGCTCCGACTCCTTTCTTTTCATCTCCAACCAATATAACATAGCTGGTCTCACTACCATCTTGCAAATCACTCCAGTCACTCTTCTCCATCCATTCCCACCTGCCTGCACACTCTTCTTTACCTCTCTTCCACACTCACCGTTACACTGAACTGTTGATCCAGGCAGCGGTGGCCTAGTGGTTGAACCCACAATCTTCCCGCATCCGAAGGTTCAATACCCCACCAGTAGGTTGCCCCAAGGTACCCCTGAGCAAGGTACCGTCCCCGTCACTGCTCCCCGGGTGCTTTCAATAGCTGCCCACTGCTGCACGGTGTTTGTGTGCATGAGTTAAATGCAGAGGTCCAGTTTCGTTGTGGTTCACTGTGTGCTGTGCTGTGACCTCGCAATGACGAGGGTTGTCACTTTCACTTTCAAGTATTTAAACTCCTCCACCTTTGTCAGATCTACTCCCTCCATCCTCACCACTCCACTTTCCTCTCTTTCATTCTCACTCTGATTCCTGCAGACTTCTCCTCTCTAGAGCAGATCTCCACCTCTCCAGGGTTTCATCAAGCCCCGAGGCTGCAGACGCCTCCTCGGTTGACATGTAGGATTGAATTTCACTAGCTGTTGCAGCTTTTTTTCGAGGCGTGACCACACACACACACACACACACACACACACACACGCACACACACACTCGCACACAGAAGGCCAGTTTGTCCACCTTGTTTCCTCATTCCTGAGCTCCAACACAAACATCTCCAACACAATCCTTTTACACTGTTCGACTGAAGACGCCTTCCGTCATCTTCTCGTTTTGAGACAGATGGGTTTCGCTGAAGTTCTCTCGGTGGAGAGCAGGGTGTTTTTGGGTTTCCTGTTTGTACGTCAGCATCTTCACTCTGGCTTCTACAAAAAAAAAAAACTAAAAAAAGAAACGTGTCTGTTCTCCTTCCCTGTTCCTCAGTTACTCAATAAAAAGCTGTTAACATTTACCTTCTCAGTGACGCGTCAGTGACAGTTCAAATTCATCTGTTTCTCCTGTTGTGAGCCATATGGAGACATTTCTAAGCTGTTCATTACCTCTAAAAGGTTTATTTCCTTTTTTGCTTTTATATCTACAGGCATACAAGTTGGCAAACAATGTGAAATAAATGATTAGTTTTATTTATAACATAATATTCCTTTTTTTCTCACGTTTCATCCCTTTCCTCTTTGTCATCCACTTATGACATTTCTGTGTTTTCATTGTTTATTTTATTGAATTTTCTTTTTTAATCCCATAAAACGTAACAGGCTGTGCCTTTAAGACTGTAAACTGATGTAAATGAGCTCTGCTGTGATTGGTTGCGATGTCTGCGTCTCTCGGATCGCAGTCACAGCTTTCGCCACGAGCACTGAACGGCCACAGGCCGTTAGGGGGTCTTAGGGGGGCTTTGCGATGTGGCGGTGATTTTCTTTGGTAACGTTCGCTGAAAAAATCAGTGAATGTGACACAGCGAGGTCTTTGTGACATCACAAAGTCGGCGAAAGTGAAACAAAGGAGTCACTGTGATGTCACGACATCAAAAGAGGAGTTTTTTGCGGTTGAGTTCCCAATTTATGGCAAAATTAAATAAAAACCTTTAATTATAGAAAAAAACATTTAAAAGGACATTTTAGTTTTTTGTAAAAGTGGGTTTGATGATGTTTTTGTTTCGGAAACACTTTTAAAGTGTCATACTCGTTTAATTGCCCTTTGATGGTTAATATTGAGGGGGTTCCAGTCATTTGAACAGCTGTGTGTGTGTATGTGTATACAGTGTGTGATTAATTGTGTGTGTGTGTGTCTCAGGTCAAGCAGCCCTCACTATGTCTGATGGGGACTACGATTACCTCATCAAGTTCCTAGCCCTGGGGGACTCCGGGGTGGGAAAGACCAGCTTCCTGTATCAGTACACGGACGGCAAGTTCAACTCCAAATTCATCACCACAGTGGGCATAGACTTCAGAGAAAAGCGTGTGGTGAGTGTGCGTGTGTGTGTAGTTACAGGTACATAAAGCCTGGCTGGGAGGATGCAGCCTTATAGAAGAGTACCTCTTAATTGGAAGAGTGCCTCCATGTGTTCACCGACGGTATTGCAGACTGGGAGGTTGTAGCTTCGTGAGATGATTTGTTTATTAACCAGTGAAGCCAAGACTGATATACTGACGTCCAAAAAACAGCCCCAGATGCTTTTGAATGAAACAGTAACACTGCAAAAAAGAAACAGGACTCTGCAAAAAGCAGCTTGTTTTGTGCAGTTCGGATGAAATGCAGTGACTTTCTGAACCGCGTTGAGAGTTCGACCCGGATTCTGGAGAAACGGATGTGTGTGGCCTTAATAGAATGATCATAGTTGTTCTGTAAAGGGTGCATAATAACATACAAAATAATAATCACAATAAATAATAATAATAATACTATATTAAATAATAAGATAGTAAGAAGAAGAAAGAAATACAACTTAAAATATTTTTCAAACATTGTAAAGCCTCTTTAAAACAGCCACACAAAACTGGATGGAAACTAAGAATAACAACTGTGTGTGTGTGTGTGTGTGTGTGTGTGCGTGCGCACGCCCCATGCATTTAAAGCACCTTTAATTGCACCAACAGACCATGAACTCAGTTCCTGCAGGTTCTTCTCTGAGCTTTTCTGGGACGTTGTCTCTCTCAGATCGTGGGAGCCGGAGTTTTGTTTCATCCCAAACACGAGAACTTTATTTAAACCCTCCTCCAACAAGAGGCTGGAAAAATGGAAAAGTGAAACTGAAATCATTTTGATGAGACATGTCATGACATTTTTGAAGAGACGGGCAGGCAGGACACTAAGCTGTCAGGTGTCCATTCTTTAAAAGGAACTCCAGGAGCTTCAGGTGCAGCGTTAGGGACTGGAATAATTCAGTTTAATGTAAAAGCAGAAATAATTCAGTTCAATAAGTTCAATATTTGACATTTTTGGCTGTTCTTTATCTGTTCTTGCTCACCTCACGAACAGTGGAGGCATATTTGCCCCCTAGTGGGGCAGTTACGGAGTTAAGGGTTCAGTGTTCAGTTCGAACACGTCCCGCTGTCTGAAGCAGGTACGATAGAAAAAACCTTCACACGAGAGCTCCCTCCTAAAGAATCAACAAACTGTTCCTACAAAGCAAACAGGAGCGAGACGTCCTTCAAACCCGAGAGACGTCCCGTCACTTCACGCCCGAGACGTCTTTAAGTCCAGCGCTCAGGCACCTTTATCAGAGCGCCGATCATCGTCCCGTCACATCCTGCTCAGATAAAGAACGAGTGTGGGCCTCGTCAGCTTTTCCAAACAGGAAGTGTCAGTTTGAAAGGAAGGGATTTTTTGGAGCTCCGTTAATCACCATACATATAAATAATCCCCTTCCCTAATCAATCAATTAATCAATTAATAATCAATCAATTAATAAAGCAATGCTTTAACACACTGATACAAACATACAAAATTCCGTCTTTCTTTCTTTCTTTTATTCTTTCTTTTTTCTTGTCTTTCTTTGATTTGCTTGGCTTTCTTTTTTTCTTGCTCTCTTTGCTTTCTTTCTTTCTTACCCTTTTGTTGTTTATTTTTTCTTAGTTTTTTTCTTTCTCTCTTTCTTTCTATATTGTAAAGGATCTGCTTCTCTAATGAATCAATAAATAAACTTTATCAGCCATCAATATCGCGATACTTCTCTCTGCAAGATGCAAATGAGCCATTGGTTCTGACCAATCACAGCTCTGGATGAGTTCATGGGTGTTCTGACGAGCCAAGATATTCATGAAAACCAAGATTTTTGGCTGAGATGTTTCGAAGCAACGATTGAAATGACCTTTCTATCATCCATAAAAATCTTCTCCTCGTTTCTTCACGTCCTCGTCTAGGTGTACAAGTCCAGCGGGGCGGATGGTACAGCAGGGAGGGGCCAGAGGATTCATCTCCAGCTGTGGGACACCGCAGGTCAAGAAAGGTGAGTCTAAAAAGTCTCACAGCTCCAGAAAGTGTCCTGCACCCCTTTAAAGTGTCTGCCATCCTGCAGAGGTACTTCCGCCCAACAGCAGACTCTTCTGGACACGATGACGCGGGTTGTTACGGGTTGTGTGGGCGATGGTCTACTGGTGGTACCTGCCTATGGACCTCTGGATCAAGAGGTCCCAGGTTCGAATCCCACCCCTAGCACTACCACCACTGGGTCCCTGAGCAAGACCCTTAACCCTGAGGGTCTCCAGGGGGGACTGTCCCTGTAATCAGGACATGGACGTCGCTCTGGATAAGAGCGTCTGATAAATGCCATAAATGTAAATGTTGTAGCTACATGTTGGTGTTGGGACGTGGGGCAGGGGTGGTGTAGGGTTCAGAGACTGCGCCCCAGGGTCAGAAGGTTGTAGGTTCATCCACTGTTTTTAACCCACACACGCCATACAGCAGGGGGTCCAGCGCCCGGGGAGCAGTGATGGGGATGGTACCTTGATCAAGGGTACCTCAAAGCAACCTACTGGTCAGGGATTCGAGCTCACAACCTTCCAATCCTGGGGTCTAGTCCCTAAACACTAGACCACCGCATCACTGACGTTGGGACAGGGACACAGCATGTTTTGATAGACACACAGTAGTGTGCAAAAGTTTTAGGCAGGTGTGAAAAAATGCTGTAAACAGAACGCTTTCAGAAATATCAATAATGATTGTTTATTTTGATCAATTTACAAAATGCAAAGTGAGGAACAAAAGAAAAATCTAAATCAGATCAATGTCTGGTGTTACTACCTTTTGCCTTCAGACCAGCATCAGTTCTTCTAGGAACACTTGCACACAGTCAGGGATTCTGTAGGATTATAGTCGGTGTCTGATCAACCAGTTTTACCAAACAGGTACTGGTGATCATCAATGTCACACGGAAGTTGAAACAGTCACGTTTGGAACAACATACCGGCCGAGTTTCTTCAAAAACAGTGTGCAAGTGTACCTAGAAGAACTGATGCTGTTTTGAAGGCAAAGGGTGGTCACACCAAATATTGATCTGATTTAGATTCTCTTTTGTTCGTTCACTGTGTTTTGTTGATTGATGAAAATAAATGATGATCACTTCCATTTCTGAAAGCGTTCTTTGTTTACAGCATTTTTTCACACCTGCCTAAAACCTTTGCACAGTGCTGTATTATTGGTGGACTTGTGGGTTTTTGAAAAAGGACTTCTTCGCTCTGCTTTTCCAGGTTCAGGAGCTTGACGACGGCGTTCTTCAGGGACGCCATGGGTTTCCTGCTGCTGTTTGACCTGACCAATGAGCAGAGCTTCCTCAACGTCAGGAACTGGATGAGTGCGTTTACCCCACACACACACACACACACACACACACACACAGACACGCGCTGTTGTTTCTTCTACTGGTTTTAGGACGTGAGCTGATGGATCAGCGGTTCCCAGAACAAATTGAACAAATTAAGACACAAATTCTTCTTAAAAAAACTAATGTTCTATCAGATTGTTTATCCCGTGGTGTGAACACTTTTCAGAAGATTCGGGATGATTTTTTTTTATCATTATTGTTTTATTCTCCACGCTTCTGCCTGCTGCTCCATCTCAGAGACTGTTATCAATATTTTTTAAACTTTAAAATTTACAACCTTACAGAGTGTGTGCGTGCGTGTGTGAGAGAGAAAGAGAAAATGAAAGTGAGAGAAAGAGAGAGAGAGAGAATTAGTGTGGGAGAGAGAAGGAAAGAGTGAGTGAGAGAGAGCAAGAGAATGAGAGAATGAGAGAGAGATTTAAAGTATTGCTGCTGTTTCTCTGGCCATTTGCTGGTCTTATTTTCTTTCTTTGTCTTTCTTTGTAACTACACGGAGAGAAACAGAATCTCTTTGTAGAAAGTTCTTTGTTTATTCCTGTTTTTCATGTTAACTCTGAAACCACGTCTCTGTTCTTCTGCTGAGACCTGTGTTCAGTGGTGCTGAACGTCCTGTTAGATCGGATGGATCATTTTTCTGGTTCCTGCTGAACTGGGTCTCTGCTGTTGTGCAGGTCAGCTGCAGATGCACGCCTACTGCGAGAACCCCGACATCGTCCTGTGTGGAAACAAGTGTGACCTGGAGGATCAGCGGGCCGTCAGCGAGGAGGAGGCTCGAGAACTTGCTGAGAAATACGGGTGAGGACTGACACGGGCGCTTCGGGTCAAACTCCTCCGGTCCAGTTGGTATCATTCTAACGGGTCAAAGTGACTGGTCCTAACACTCACTCGTTTTCTGAGCCGCTTGTCCTGATTAGGGTCACAGGTGGTGCTGGAGTCTATCCCTGCCCTCACAGGGAGAAAGGCAGGGACACTAGGGACACACGGACTCAAACACACTCAATCCAGATGACATGCATGTCTTTGGACGGTGGCAGGGAACCCAGGACCTTCTCACGGACCGTCCCGCTGCTGGTCCTGCCAGCAACTCGCTCAAAGTCACCCGCGCTGCTCTGTGTGCAGAAATGAAAATAAATTCGGCCGCTAACATCTTCCCGGTGACCTGCAGGTCCTCTGTGGACATTAGCATTCCTGTAGTGTTTAGTGTTGCCTTGCCGTGAAGTTTGCTTAGAGGGCAGAGGCAGCGCTGTTTGTTTAAGTCCTGACCTGCTGAGAGCACGAAACTTGCCGGGATGACGGCACGGATGGCGAGTAAATGTTTGCGGAGTTAATGTACGGCATCTTTGTCTGAAACACAAATGCTCCGCAGATGGATGTTTTTCAAAGCCTTCGTCCTGTGAAATGTTATTTCTGGCGTCTGGGAATCAGATTTGCCTGCTTATTCTCACGCCGGCTTGGGGAAATATCACTTTAGCTGGAAATAGAAAAGCACATGCTGTCCTAACGCGCATGAACACTTTGATGGGCATGAGGTATCAAATTAGGAAAGGTTAAAAACTCAACGCATCAAGAAATATTCAAGATAGAGCACGATGTTTACTTTCTTCCAGTTCAAATAGAAAAGAAGGAACCGGTCGCAAAGCTATGAGCACCTGAGGTGTGTCCCCATTCATGGACTGTGTCCTTAGTCACAGAGTCGGGACTGGGACGTCCCGTTCTGAAGTCTCCTTTAAACATGGCTGAGAAATGCGGTCCCATGGAAACGGAAGATCCAATGGGTGCGTCCTTTGCCAAAGACCACACCCTGAGAATCATTTCGCAGCTGAGACGGTTATTTTTATTAGTTAAAAATTAAAATGACACAAACTTTTGTATGCCTGAGTAGCTGTTATTAATTGAGGGTGAGGGAGGGAGTTGCCCTGATTGGAAGATTGTGGGTTCGATTCCCTCACCAGTAGGTTGCCCTGAGGTACCCTTGAGCAAGGTACCATTCCCGTCACTGCTCCCCGGGCGCCTTCAATAGCTGTCCCCTGCTGCACGTGTGTGTGTGGGTGAAACGGTTGAATTTCGTTGTGTTGTGCTGTGCTGCGTGTCACAATGACAAGGGTTGTCACTTTCACTTTCACTTTAAAGTCAGACCGTCTCATTTAACGTTCGGTTTGTGTCCCAGTCCCTCCTTCGCAGCCTTTTAAGGCCACTTACTTAAACCGCACCTTTTGAAGAACTCTTCCCCTGAAGTGGGACCTTGGTCTAGAGTTTAGGGACTAGGCACCAGGTTCAGAAGGTTGTGGGTTCGAGTCCCGGACCAGCAATTTGCCTGAGGTACCGCTGACCCCTGCTCCACGGGTGCTGCATATGTCTGCCCCCTGCTGGATGGTGTGTGATAAATTCAGGGAATGGATTTCATTGTGGTTCAGTGTTCACAAGGACTACTAGTCACTTTCACTTTCACTAATGTTTTCCAACGCAGCACTAAATCCTGACAATTTCTGCTCACGAATATCGTGATGAAATATATCACAATAACCATAAATTATAAATATCGCCCAGCCCTGTGTTAGCGTATGCTGTGCATCACAGTTGTATGCAAAAGTTTGGACACCCCTGGTCAACATGAGACCACACACACACGCACTTTTGCACATTTTCATGCATGATTCCTGTTTTTTTAGTTTTTGTTATCTCCACCAGATACAGGGTACACAGGGAGACCACATTTTGTCTGGCGCAAGCACAACATAAAGTGAGACAGGACATTGTGCAGCGGGGACAGTGTGTACAGCACAGAACATTAGTCTGACACACAGAATAGCTTGGTAATCATCATGCCAGGTTTCAACAAGACCTAAGAAAGTCCCGAAACATATAGTTTGACTAAACCATTAGTCGTAGAGATTTATTGTAGTGCACAGTTTAGTCCCAGCCCACTTTGCAGCTGATTATGACTCATGAAATGAAACCACTTTGTTGGTGTGAGCTGTTTGCCTTGGGTTGGGAAAGAAGTAGTCTGCTCGAGGAGGAGGAGCACTCGATCTGGTCACGCTGTTTCACAACTACATGAAGAAAAATGCGTGAACAGTGTCTCAGACACACTGGAGTCAAGCTGTAAATCTTATTGTTGAGCAAGACATTGAGAAAGGCTTCAGTTATGATGTAGCAAAACCTCTCCTGTCTCACTTCCCTTCGCTTTCACATGACTCTGTACCTGCACGCAGAGCTTTACTGAAGATATAAAAGTGTGAATCTCTGTGATGTGATTCAGTTCGGAATCGTTAGGAAACGATTCACTTCACTTCAAAAGCTTCAACTGGGAAAAAGATGAGCAAGGATTTGATGATTTGATGTTCTTTCTCCATCTTTTGGTGCACTTGCACTCAAATTGACTTCAATTATCATTTTGTTTTAAAAGCAATGAGTCAGTAAAACAACCCCCTTCACTCACTCACTCACGAATGAATGAATGAATGAATGAATGAATGAATGAATGAATAAATGATGATTGCATCCCTTTTTCCCTGTTTTTACACCCCCCCCTCCCTTCCCCGACCCTCTCAGGATCCCGTATTTTGAGACGAGCGCTGCCAATGGGGAGAACGTCGCTCGAGCAGTGGATGTCCTGCTGGACCTGATCATGAAGCGGATGGAGAGGTGCGTGGACCGGTCCTGGATCCCCGACGGCACCATGCGCTCCAACGGGCACAGCGGGAGCGAGCTGGTGGAGCCGCCCACGCAGGAAAAGAGCAAGTGTGCCTGCTAGTGGCCACCTGTTGTCGCTGCACCCTCTCTGTCCCTTAGAAACCAGCACTATTTGCCCATGTATATGTAGACAGGTAGCAGACAAGAGAACGTGCCTCCCGGGAATCTTACAGGGTGGCACTGAAATCACAACCCACAAGAATTAATACCAGTTTAAAGAATGCCCCGACCTCATCACTGTATCTGCACAGACGGTAGTTTCAGCACGTCTCTCTGCACTCGTCCCATGTTGACAGATTCGATTTGTGTTCTGTCCTCTCGCACCAGCACTGATTTCCTGAAGCACCCACTGCGTGTTAAAAGGGGTTTTGCATTCAGAGCATTATAAACGTTTGCTGAGTTTGTGGTTTTCTTCGCCGTGAGCGCTGTAGGCTTCTGTAAGTCAGCATGGGTGAGGATTTGAAGCTCGACTCTTTATATCGTCCCCCTGGCACCTTGCTGTAGAGCACCGGGACTGGATGCAGGGGATATTTATAGACGCGTCCTCTTTTTATCAGCGTGATGGAAATGTGATCAGTAATGAGACGTGATTTAAAAAACTAAACAAAACAAAAAAAGCTTTAAAATTCCTTAATGGACGGGCTATTTTTTGGAATGATTTAAGGCCGTCACACTGAAGATCGTTTTAAATGAGCTGTTTAACGGAGAAACGGATGTTTTTTTTAATAAAAGAGGATGTAGAACATAACCCTGTTGAAGTTAACCAACTTCAAAGTCTTGAGATGCAAGTACGTTCCGAATTCCGTCTCCCTGTGATGTCACACATTTGCATACACGTGACCTACAGTCGTCTATTCGGCCTACGCCCCATAATGCAGCACAGTCAGAACGGCTCATTTGCATAAATCACTCTTAAAGGCACAGTAATCAGCCTGTTTAGTTGAAAGGTATAAACACGGATAGATTTTTAACATTTTTTGGAAATAAAACCACCATAAAACCAGACCCCAGAGGGGGTGGGAGGTTAATCAGCGTGACCTTGGAGACGTTTCTCTATATCTTTTAGTGCCTTTTTTTCCCTGTCACTGTATATATGTGCAGTTTAACCTCCTCATTAGACTAGTGCCTCCCATTTCTGTATGTGGGGCAAACGCCTCACTTTTTTTTGTTTTCTTTATTTGATTAAAAAGTCCCGAGCACATGAAATCAGCAGATATTTCCATTAGGAGATGATTTATTGTAGGCAGCGTCTTCAGTGGTCAGCTCGTCTTCAACCCTGGACTGGTGTTCCTCGCTCGCAGTTGTTCCCTGTCCCAACACATCTGATTCAGCTCATTAGCTCCGTTTCATGTATAATAATAAAGTGGGATGTGTTGGAACGCGACCATGCAGCACTGCGAGGGAAGAACATTGACCCGCCGTTCATTTCGCTTCAGTGGGACGGGGTTGCTCATGAATGTTCATGTTTATCGTTCAGAGATTATTTGTCGTTATTAAGTGCCAACATGACCGAGTGTGTGATGTTCTTTCCTTTTTTGGGGGGTCCAAGGTTTTAGATCCAACCACTTTATGAATCTTCAGTTTTATAAGAAAAAGTGTAAGTTCAGTACTTTCTCTGGGTTAGTTAAAGTGAAAGCAGGCGCTATATTAAAGAGGAATTCTACCAGTCCTTTAAAATCCGCCCGCAGAGGGCTTTGGTGCGGAGTTCACTCAGATTAGATTACAGTGGTGGTGAATGGAACCAGACGTCAGACGAGGGTGGCTCCCTCTCTAGACCCACCAGTGAAGCTACACGTGATTATATGGGACGGTGATGGAAAAATGGAACTAAATCACTTTTCTTCGGTGCCCTGCATGTATCCATCCATCATGAATGGGCTTGTTTTGGTCCTAAATCTTCTCCAGGCCTGGTAAAACTGTCTCTGGCATCACCAGCATGTTCTCCAGAATTCCTTGTATGTGAGGGACATTCAGACGTCTGGTTTCCTGCACCACCACTGTCAATAGATTGACTCTGAGAGTTTCACACCAAACTCCCGCTCTGCTCAGTAGCCTGTCGGGGACGTTTCTTGTCTCTGTACTGGTAAACAGCCTTATTCCTCCTTGGACACGATCACACGTGAGGCGTCTAACCTAATGTATAGTCTTTAACACTGAATCCATGCTAAACACTGTCTCTTTGCCAAATATGGAAACCATATTCTGTTTCAGAAAAGAAATATATTTTATTATTTATTAAAATGGCTTCACAAAGAATGTGGGTTTGTGGTTGAGCTTCATAATCTGTGTCTCACCATGTAAAAAGGATGGGTTTCCGAAGATGCGCTATCAGCTCCTGGCCTGCTGGTGGCAGAAAACTCTTCAACATGTTTTCATTTGCAGGGAGAGCGGGACAAGATCCAGTTTAAAGGCTGAAAATATCAGAACCGGCTAAAAAAATGAAATGGGAGGGTTGGGTCCTGGCTGGTAGAACTGGTAGAACTGGGCAGCGGGTGGACTTTAGAGCCATGCAATGAGTGTAGAGGCAGGTGGGGTCTAGTGTTTAGGGACTAGGGATCAGAAGGTCCTGGGTTCGAGTCAGGGACCAGTAGGTTCCACTGAGGTTCCCTTGAGGAATCTGAAAGATCTGATTTTATGGCAGTGCTGCAGTGGTGGCCTAGTGGTTAGGGAGTTGGCCACAGGATCAGAAGGTTGTGGGTTCGATTCCCTCAATGGTAGGTTGCGCTGAGGTACCCTTGAGCAAGGTATCGTCCCCATCACTGCTCTCTGGATGCTTTAAATAGCTGCCCCGTGTGAATGGGTGAAACGCAGAGGTTGAATTTTCTTCTTATTGTCTCTAAAAGGAACAGTTCTTGAACTAGATCATCTGGATGGTGCATCTCTTTACTTAGTTTACAGTGGACAGTTAGTATTATCCCAGCTTGAACTTTTTATGCATTTTAATATGCATGAAAATACATAGTAATAAACAATTGTGAAAGAAGTAAATACTACTAACTAAATAAATACACTAAATTTGAATGTCCAATAACTAAACATCGTAAAACATCACAGGAAAATCTATGATTTCTCCCAAAAATACGAATCGCATGATTGACTAAATTATTCAACCAGACTTCCCAGTTTGTAAAAAATAAATAAAGTTTCTTTTCAAGTGTTTGAGATACGATAACTCAAAACCCAAAATCAAGAAGTGAAGACGTGGTTTAGCCTGATCTCGGACCTCCGTTCGGACACGGTGAGTGGATGTGAAATTGATTGACTGATAATGGGCTCGATGGGGATCAATTAGGGATGAAAGAGTGAAATGTTTCACAGCAGACAGAACTTGTCTCCAAACAGAGGAACGCCGTAGATTTCACAGCTCTCTTGGTTCAATCCGGGCCCTCGGCTCTGAAACTCGTCGTAATCTCACTTTTCGTTCAACGAAGTGATTTTTTCAGGTTTTCCTCTCGGAGAGAAATCTGTTGTGACACCGTCAGCTTCCCCATTACCATCTAACAGCGTGCACTGCATGCAAATGAGGTGATCAGCCTAGATTTTTAGCCTTTGAAAGGGAACGCTGGTGTCCTTGAGTCAGGCTGAATGTCCAACAGATGGAATGGAGGTCAAGCCTTTTTGTAACTATCCTTTTTTCCGGAACTGGCTGAAATATTTGTATATTCAAAGTCGGTTTTGGAGAAGTGGAGAGGAGAGACGAGGAGGATGGAGCTGCCAGGAAAGAGAAGTGGAGGACGAAGAGGTTTATGGATGTGGTTAGAGAGCACATGCAGGCAGTTGGTATGAAAGAGGAAGATGCAGAGGACAGGAAGAAACAGACAGACGTGGAGCTGTGGAGACCCTTAAACAGGAGCAGCCGAAGGATGTTGCTACACCAGGGATGGACAACTCCAGTCCCCACCTAATAAACAGCAGCTGCTACAAATGAAACATCTAGAAGCAACAGTAGCTCATCAATCAGCTGGAGCTGATATGACAGTCTGTTGGACAGATCTAGGTCCGATGGACGTAGAAGAAAGCTACCTGCTTGAATGCATACTGCCAGCTGTTTGGAGCAAGTTTGGAGGAGGGGGCTTAATCGTCAGTTGGCTGTGGCTGACTAAATAAACTTTATTTCATGTTTATTGTGAGCCGTGATATCACATAATTCAGGGTCTTGGCAGGGCTTGGTGTAATATTGGAGGTCAGTCATGATGAGGTTTGGGCCAAATGTAGGAAAGGGTTAGAATGAGGAAAAAGGTGTCCACATATTTTTGGCCACGTGAACCTAAACACCCCTGCAGCTACATTTATGAAGCACCTTGTCTTCTCTTCTGTAGGTGGAATGGTTACTCATGCCGCTCAGGTTTGATGTCAAAGGCATCCAAACACTAAATCCTTCCCTGATTGACTCCCCATTCCACACAAACACTCACTCAGGTGACCTCACTGTCATCTGTCCCGGGACGAGAGCAGGAGGGAACTGCAGTGCCCATCACGGGCAGCTAATTAATTACTTTAATGTCATTGAGTCTCTATCACTGGCTCAGCTTGGTCACGCTTCCTGCATTCTATATTCACCGCAGGCTAAATTCGATCAAATCCTCGCCGACTCAGAGGCCAAGGTGATTTTCGCTTTTAATTCATGCAGTCATGCCAAAAATATGCTCCAAATATTCTTATTTTTCCAATTTTCCAGAGCTTTTAAAACTGGCTCTTAGATTTGACATCTTCAGGCAGCGGTGGCTTATGTTTAGGGACCAAGCACCATAATCAGAAGCTTTTGGGTTCGAGTCCCAGACCAGTTGGTTATGCATGAGCAAGGTACTGTCTCCATCACCGCTTCCACATATGGATATGTCTGCCCCCTGCTGGAGTGCGCATGTGTGTGTGTGTTAAATACAGCAGATGTATTTGGTTGTGGTTCACTGTTCACAATGACTGATAGTCACTTTCACTTCAATATTAATTTTGAAAGATGTCAAAATTTTGCTTCTCTCGTTAAAAACCGCCGACCAACAACCCCAACGCTAGAAGCCAATAGTCTCCCAAATCATTCAGCCCGTTCAGACCTCATCCAGCTCTTCGTTAAGGTGGAGAAGGCTTGTGGGTGCGGTTTAGGACACCGTAGGACTTACTGTCAGCTACAAACGTGTCCTCTTTACATCACAGCGTCTGATGGTTGTAGTAAGTTGGTAAAAATGAACAGTAATTAATGGCCCGGTGTGGAGAAAACGGTCAACCGCCTAAATGTGAGCGAGTCTGTGCAGAAACCAGTTTCCTAAGAAATAAAAGAAAAATCCTTTCAAAAAAGAAATGCAAGAAGTGAAAAGGTGTAACTGATTAAAATGAAAAAGTATCTAAACTGTATTGATCTCCCACATCTGAATAAGTTCTGCCTGGAACCGAGGTTTCGTAATCACGGCCATATGTGATGGCGTGGGAGTTTTATGTAGGAATGTTTTATTTTTGTATACATTGCACTTTTTTGTTCAGAAAAAAACGTAAAAGATCATCTTCCAGGTTTATGATGAAATGCATGAAATCAGATATGCAGAAATGCTGCCTCGGGAAGACGCCCGTGTAATGCACATTTTTATAAGATGTAAAACACATTACAAAAGGAATTGAAATATTGAATTTTGTGGCTCAAAGTGCTGAGTAAGCAAAAAGGAGGCGAAAGATGGATTAAGGAGGAAGAGTTTTGGTCTCTGGTTTAAAGATATGATGCATCACTTTTGAGAACAATAGGCTTTTTTAGACTGAAAACCAACCGTGTGTGTGTCTGTGTGTGTGTGTGTGTGTGTGTGTGTGTGTGTGTGTGATAGAAAGAAAGAGAGAATCAAGACAAAGGAGGACACTATATTTATGTGAGCAATAGATAGAGACAGATTGGTCTGTGAGCAAGTCAGAAGGAACAAGAGCAATTTGTGTGTGTGTGTGTGTGTGTGTGTGTGTGTGTGTGTGTGTGTGTGTGTGTGTGTGTGTGTAATGGTCTGTAGTAGACAAATGACAGAACCTTGTCCACTTAGCAGCAATAAAACAGCTGGCTCAGTGAAGGGGCCGGACATGAAATCATTAGCTTCATGGCACGACCAGGAAAAATGTTTCCTGAATGTTTCGGAATGGAATCCATGCAGGATTTTCTCCTGAAGAGGCGGGAAACCACCTGCCGCCTTCATCTCATTGTCACCTGTGTGAATCTCCATCACTGGACCGTCCACGTCGAGGGGCCTCTGCAGCCAGCGGGTGGCGCCAGAGTTCAGCCCAGTCCAGGGTCAGGCAGTGATCTCGGGGAGGGTGTGTGTGAGATCTGGATCAATAAATCGGACAGTTTCTATTCAAGGTGGTGAAACAAAAGCCTCACACAGGAACAGGAATAAACCGACGACCAGAAGGTGTCTGGAGCCACACGAGCCCCAGAGTGGGTCTAAAGAATGAGATGGGATTAAACTGCTCATCATGATCATATTTTCAAGGAAAATCAGCAGAATTTGTCTGCTAAGCTTTGGCACTTTCTTGAAAGTGTTACTTTTGCAAAAATGCCCTGCTGGATGGACTTGAGGAACAGAACCACTATGTCAAGTCAAGTCAACTTTATTTATAAAGAGCTTTTTACAACTGGATGAAAAGGCTCTTCTCCCAGTTGTTTTCAAAATTCTGGGAACTGTTAGAAAACCAGCACCTTGTGATCTAAGAGAGCGTGAAGGTCCATAACTGGAGACGAGCTGGGAGAGATACTCGGGAACGAGACCGTTTAGGGCTTTGTAGGTTAGCATTAAAATTTTTTAGTCAATGCGGAATTTCACAGGAGGTCTAGGTAATATCGGGCTGATGTGATCAAATTTTCTGGATCTATTGAGACTCTAGCTTCTGCGTTCTGGATTAACTGGAGTTTATGAAGGTTTTACTGGAACATCCTGACAGTAATCTGGTCTTGAGGTGATAAAAGTGTGTATTTCTGCATCATGTAGTGTGAGGGAGCTTCTGAGTTCAGTGATGTTTCTGAGGTGGAGGAAAGCTGTTTTCATGATGTTTCCAATGTGTGGATCCAGAGGAAGATCCCAGTCCAGTGTGACGCCCAGGCCTTTGACAGAGTGCTTAAAATGAATCGTAAGATTGGGAAAATCTAGCATTAAACCTGACAGTTTGTCTCTAGCAATTTTGTGACCTAGCAAAAAAAACTTTTGTCTTTTCAGAATTTAACATCAGAAAATTGAGTGACATCCACTGTTTTATACCTCCTATACAATCCTCCATCTTTTTAATTTGGGTTTATCTTCAGGTTTATCTTATCTTTAGCTGAGACACTTTTGGCACAAAGCCAAGGTTGAGAGAGGAGTTTACTATTCTAATAAAGGCCTGATTGTCACTGGTGTGACCTCTTTAAGTAGTCTGGTTGGAGCTGAATCCAGGATGGAAGCAGAAGATCTGGAAGAGGAACAGCTGAGATGAGGTCGGTCTGTGGAACTGGATGAAAGTAGTCTAACGTCTCTGTTGATATGAGGTTTTGATTCGTATCTGTATCTGTCTCGGGCAGCGGGTGTGGTGTTTTGGTTATTTGGTTTTGGATTTCTAGCTGAATGATTTCAATCTTATTGTTAAAGAAATCCAGAAAATCATCACTAGTGTACATCATAGGTACCTGATCTTCAGCTCCTCCATGGTTCTTCGTGAGTGTAGATATTGTGTTGAAGGATTATTTCTGTTGGATTCTATTAATGTGCATCGGTAGGCTGGAACGAAACATGTTCTCTAGATGTACAGTAAGATAATCCAGCTCTTCTGGACCAGATGGTGAACTAATAAGCGTTGATAAGCCTGGAAGATTTTTGATAAAACTATGAGAGTTATTGTTGGCCCCAGGATCTGGTCATAGGTTTGAATCCCAGACCAGTAGGTTACGCTGAGGTACCCTTGAGCAAGGTACCGTCCCCATCACTGCTCCCTGGGTGCTTTCAGTAGCTGCCCTCTGCTGCACGGTGTCTGTGGGTAGGAAAGCAGAGGTGTAATTTTGTGGTGTCTCACTGTGTGCTGTGCCGTTTCACAATGACAGGTAGTCGCTTTCACTTCACTTTCACTTCAGTTACTGACCAGGCATACAGGTCAGCACATTTCTTTGCTTTGCAAACTCCACAAAAAGTGGTCATGATCACTGTTCCGCCCACTCTATCAGCGGTTCTGCAGTGATTGTTGAAGCTCTCGCCTCTCCCGGGGTTAATGTAACGGTAAGAGCTGTGATGTCTGAGTCTCCATAATGAAAATAGACTATTTTGGATTTCTGTCCCCGGCCAATAGGATGACAGAGCTGGAGCAAGGAAACCAAGGACAAGTAAGATCAAACATCAAACATCGACGGATCAGAAAAAGAAAAATGGTGAGAAACAGTGTCTCCATGTTACCTTCTGTTATGGTGCAGAGAACCTGGAGCTAAGATTTGTTCCTCTTTAAAGAACAGTCAGTGCCTCCTGTCCAGGATGCCAGGCAATGGGCCTAAAATCATTTCTTTTTGGAAAGAACTGCCAGCATCACAGTCTTCTGTAGCCATGATCAATGGTTCCCTGAACCAGAAGATGCGCGAGATCTTTAGCGATATTTGTCAGGATTCGTATGATTTTCAAGCCAAGAACAGTGAAAAAAGTCCGATCCTGGCATTAGACCAGTCTCCACAAGAGAGAAGGAAACTGTTCTCAGATCAGTATAATCATGGCAGCTTTCCTCTCTGCCATGCTTAATCAGCCTCATCTCCCCTGGAGGTGGCATCACTTTCACTGGCCAGGGAGCGGAAAACAGCAGCACGATCAGGCAGCAGTCATCCTTCATATTTCAACAAATCGTTTGGGGAAAAATCACATCATTCCCTCATGACCTCAAGTGTAGCCCATCAGCCGAGACTTGCTAATGTGGTTTCTGACTCTGTCACTGTTGTCTAGCCAAAAATGGCCGACATTGTTGCATTTAGCTATGCTGACAATCTTCAGTCCATACTTCTAGGTAACAGCGAGTGGTCCAGGGTCTGAAACCACCATCACTGAACACCTCCACCACCAGAGTGCTGATTAATGGCCTACGAGCCTACTTTACTCATTAGCTACATTATCTCCAGTGCAAAACTACAGAAGCAAACTTCAGACACGAAACGATTTATTGCACTCGGGGGTAAAGGTGTGCAAATTGAATTTTGTGCCGCCAGGGGAGTTTTTGGAACTAGATTATAGTGTAAATACTGGCTGTTTATCTCTCTGTCAGCAAGGCCTCCCTCTCTCTGCATCCATACCTGGCTCCTGTTTCAGAACCTGAATTAATAATCTTTTGTCGGGGCAAATCAAAGTTGACTGCCAGATATTAAATCAGCGCTCGGTTGCAAAACACAGCCTGTGGCCTACCTGAAAGGACCGGCGTGAAACTGCTTCTTGCTGCAGAGCAACTCAATTACTGCATTGAAATCACTGAGTCACAGCTACCTTGCCTTTCTGTGCATGCCAGAGCCAGCAAGTCGCACTTCAATTCCAACTTGCAACCTGAAGCGTTTCCGAACCAGACGAGGTGTCCTACTATCTAGTCATATGGTGTAAAGGTATTTTAGGTAATCCAGGTCTGGCTTACCAAACATTTACATGAAGGTCAGTTTTTTTGGTCCATCTAAATGGCACAGCATGTGCAGGTAAGATGGAACTGCAAGATCAGAACAAAAAGGTAACTTTAGCCTGGTCTAACGTCCGTTAAAGCAAGATCATTAACTGAAAGGGTGCTGTTTCAGTTGTTGGTGTAAAAGAAAGAGGTTTAGGGAGGGAGGGTCGGAGGAGCATCTGGACCCAGAAATGGTTGCTATGTTACATCTGGCTTAAATACTGACCCAATTGATGCCCCACTCGCCGATGGCACCCTAGGAAGCACCTTGGTTCCCTAAGCCGAGAAAATGTTTTCCACTCTATGTGGCTTGAATCCGAATCACACTTGTGTCTCGACTCTGCCTCCTGTTTCAGCTGACTCGGATTTGCCCTTAACTTGACACGTTCACCCTTTAACAGACTTGCATATTGGGAAGTGCAGTGTGCAGTTTGGGACGGATGTCAACAGTGATAAAAGAAGTTACATAATGAGGTATCTCGTTAAAGGGAAGGTGCATTTTGATTCTGAAAACTTTGGAAAGAATAGTCAACATAAGCTAATTTTCACTCACATTTACTTTCCCAGTGAAGAGTTTCCCGTCCTTAGTCTCCGGATTGGCCTGTCCACATCGAAAATTCACACAGTTGTCCTTCTGTAAACTTTCATCCTGACGGCAGTGTAAGATGGGGGATTCTCCACAAGACACATGCAGACTTGTGTTTTAATTGACTGAAATACTGCAGCAGGTGCTACAGTTTGCTCTTGTTTTTCTTCTGTTGATCAAGGATCTAAATATTTGTAGCCTGGAACAGAGGGAAGATGTACAACCCTGCTGTATGTTGGTCTATGTTATTGTGTGCTGTACAGGTGGGAGAAATTAATTTTTTTTGGAAAATCTGATTTTAAATCAGACAAAGGAACCAGTGAAGCCACAAAAGTGAGACAAACTCTGCTCTCTTTGGACAGAAATATGAAGCTGGTCAGTGTTTCATTAATGACAAAGAAGCCAAATGCTCAGAAAAGAATTAAAAAAAAAGAATATTGCGCCGTGATTTATCATGATACCCATATCGTCTGATTGCCCAGCCCTGGTCTACTTTCCATATTGCACCAGTGAAACCAATGAGCTCTTTGCCATTCTGTTCCAGTATAATACTGATAAAGTTGAAGTGAATGGAACTGAATTGACAAATGAGCTTTGCAGGGGAGGAAAATTCTCTCGGTTCATTCTGATAAGGTACAAACAGAAGCTTGTGGATGAAAGTTTAGGCGAGGAAGGCTTTTCCCGGCCTCTGTCTCTCTCTCTTATCTCTGGGATTTGTAAACGCCATCGTTCTGCCGAGTCTGTAATCTAGAGTCGCTGCCTTGCCTTCAGACCCAGAGAAAGAGGAACGGATGTTAACCGAGCCTGATGCTGCTCTCTCAGCGGTGGGGGAGATAAAGTGGCTTGATAGTGGTTTTATTGGTTATGTGATGAAACCAAGCAGTGGCGGTGATGGAATAGTTTGGGGAAAAATCAAATATACACAGTTTCACCCCTTACCCAGCATGTAGTCCATCAGTGATGACATGTCTGCTGTCTGAGGTTTGCCTTCATTAGATTTCAGATGATGCTGGACAGAGTTGTTGGACAAAAGTGTAGATCTAGAGAGTCTGTGTCTCACCTACAGAAGACTGACCAGCATGGGTGAAAAGCAGAGCTTTGTTGAAACACTGGCAAACACAAGTTGGACAAAACACTGTCGGATCTGGCTCTCAACTCCACCATCTCCTGCCAAGCTCCTCTCTCTGGAATGGCTGGAGACTGCAGTATTTAAAGCATTTTGGCTCCTCCCCTAATATCTCTCAGCTGTAGCTTTTTAGGGGAGCAGCCCCATACAGAGTTCCTGGTGTACATGATAGCTGCCCTGCCACACCTACTCATTGACTTTGACATGATGTTTAGAGACAAAAGATCTTTGGAAAGCAAACTTGATTGCCTTAAAAAAACTCTCGAATTGCTTTTATTGAGGAGATACCAAGAAGGTTTCTTTAGGTGGGAAGAAGAGTCTGATAATAGTTCCATCTAGAAGAGACTAGACTCAGATGTTGGACTAGCTGGTCTTTGGCCAGGAATCCTTTTGTTTCAGGAACTACAGAAGCTGGCCATACACTGGTGGGCAATCATCCATCTTGGAAAATCAGAGAGAGACATGCCCAGTTCACACTAGGCTTTAACGTATATCTTGGGTGATCCAATCAGAAGTAGACCGTCAGGTTGGTTAATAATTTGAAGCATAAGGTACATGGGGAGATGCAATGGTGTACACACATGCACGCACACACACACACACACACAGACATATGCTTTTGCAGCACAGCGAACTCTGTTCTCCATTAAAATAAATCAATATTTTAATAAAAATATGAAATGCTGTTTATTATTCCTGAAATTAATAGACATCACTTCCAGTGGAGGCGCGCTGGCGGGATCCTGATTAAACAAAGTGCTCTGTTTTTTGTTAGCACCATGGGCACTGATTAGAGGTGATTAGAAGTGGTGCTGAAGCACCAAACTATTCATTACGGGGCACGAAAGACCAGTGCGTGTGTGTGTGTGTGTGTGTGTGTGTGTGTGTGTGTGTGTGTGTGTGATTGTGTGGGTGGTGGGACGAGCCCTGCTTGGCTGAGATGGACAGGGTGTATACGAGAGTGCCGAGGAGTGTGTGCCGAGGCCTGAAATGATCCGAGGGCTTAGTCCATTCTCTCAGAGAAACTCTTCACACTCAAACCGTAGTGTGTGTTCACACGCAGAGCAGTGAGATCTTTCACCCTGTGAATGTTTTTAATTTGCATAGTAAGACTGTAGGGTTATGGTGTCTGTATGGTATCTGGGAGTGATAATGATAATCATGCAAATTTTGCATAAACTGATTTTAATATTAGCTTATTAGCTTGCTAGCTTACCCCAAAGCCATCAACAGTGCACACTTTTTGGATCTTCTAGATCAAAGTTCTGAAGCTGTTCCACATTGTTTCTGAAGCTTTAATCACATCAATACATCAGTGAGTTTGTATGTTGCATTTCTACAGCGACTCCTTCGGTAAAGAGTCTTGCAGCTGTTTAAAATCCACCGATTAGACTCCAGGCTGTTTTTGCAGACCTGCACTGTCCCACCCAGAATGTGATTGGTTGATTCTTCTTTCAAGTTTTGCTGGTGGTTCATCTGACACAATAGAACTTCAGTCCAGCTTCCGAAGGCCTGACTAATAGAAACGCTTGCCTAAGAGTAAAACTCCTGCTTGGGCTGGCTTGGTCATCTCTGCAGGAAGGTTGAAGGTTGGGTTCAAAGGGTCCATGGGTGGAGTTCCCATAGAACCCTGGACATGGGCACCTTCTTGCTCTCTCATTCCTGGCTTCATTAGTTCTCTATTGGCAGCTTCTCTCTTGTCTTGTGTCTTTCTCTCTGCAGCCAAGACAGGGCCTCATCTTGTCTCACTACGGTCCTGTAAACCTTTCCTTTCATTTTTGCTGGTACCTCCACAGATCACTCCTGTCACTCTTCTTTATCCATTGCAACCTGCACTTCTTCACCTCTCTTCCACACTCCCCCTTACTCTGAGCTGTCCACTCCGAATATTTAAACTCCTCCACCTTCATCACCTCTACTCCTTGCATCTTAACCACTATGCTGTCCTCCCTTTCATTCATGCTCATGTAATCAGTCTTAGTCCTCCTGACTTTCATTGCTTTTCACTTTTCAAAAGGATAAAGAGGTAAAATTAATTTTATTGACCTAAAAATCGTTGAACTGATTTTACGAAACAAAATGGAGCATTAGATATCTTTGAGCTCCTTTAAGTTGGTTTCATCTTCACTTTCACTGAGGTGAGAGAAGAGGAGCCAGTCTCAGTGGAGGTGCAGCATTATCGACTATGGATGCTCCTTGTAGGCGGAGAAGGGAGAAGAGATTATACAGTTGGCCTCCTATTGATCTGCAGCTCCGTGTGTGGACTGCAGTCATGTCTGCAGATGAGCAAAAAAGCATTAAAATGATAGCAATAGGAAGCAAACACAAGATGCCCCTGTGCAATGATGGATGACCATCTCCTCTTGAAATCTTAATCCAGAGTTTGGTCCTCTGGAGATCCACTGTCCTGTGAAGATTAATTTGAATCTTTTTTCTGAAGTTCACGTTGTCCAGTTCGACCTTGATCCACTGCACTGCGCAAAATCCTAAACCATCATATGCTTCCTTATGCACCATGATCATCTTCATATGCTTCTTCCAAACAGTGAGACTTTCTTGTATTTTAAAGTCTTGTTGAGGAACAGTTCTTTCATTTTCAATACAGTCTCTGTACCTGAGCAGTTCTCTAGATCTTCCTGAAGGACAGTGTTGTTGTCTCTCATGTTCAGTCCAGTCTCTGTACCTGAGCAGTTCTCCAGATCTTCCTGAAGGACAGTGTTGTTGTCTCTCATTTTCAGTCCAGTCTCTGTACCTGAGCAGTTCGATAGTTTTTTGTTGGTTGATCCACTAAGTGATCTACGTCTGAACCTTCAAGCAGAACAAATTCTAAAACATTTGTTTCCATTTTTTTCATTTAATCAACTCAGCATGCCAAAGATCAGACAGTTTGACAGGACAACAAGGTGATTCCCTACAAAACATGAAATGAAGGGCTGAAGAATTTTACACAGTATGTGAGCAACCAAGGCCTTTGAGTCTCCATCAAAGCATCCAAGGTGGTTGATAGGTAGAGCAAATTGACTAAAAGCACAAAGATAGACCAATGAGATGAGCCAAGACTCAAGCTGAGAAATGTACAAAGAGCATAAGGAAGAACAGTCGAAAGAGCCAAGTTCCGAAAATGTATCATATTAACCACATTAACTAGATTTTAGGCAGTTATTGTGTCACATTAACTGTAAAAACTGATTATTTGGCTTTTATTTGGTCCTAATAATCACATTAACTAGACTTTAGGCAGGCATTGCGTCACATTAAACACATTATCTCTATATTTGGCATTTATTATGTCGTATTAACCGCATGGGACACTGCCTGTGCATTTCACTACACTGTTAGCTGTAAGCATCACAAGGCTTTAAACCACTAGTTGACTTATTGCATGCATCAAAATGAAGAACCCCAGAGTGGAACCACTGCTTATAAGTTCTTGAAGAGGGTGAGGCAGAACCAATGAGAGGAACCAAGAGGCAGTGACTGTCTGAAATGGAAAAATGTTTTCATGCTTGAGTAAAAAATTTGACGATTTCAGTGAACTCAAGACGTTCAATAGGAATTTGAGTCTGAATTACAACTTCCAGCGATCACGGTGAAAATCCTTAGGCTGGAAATCTGAAAGATACGATGTGTAAATAATAAATTAGACCATCATTTTGTCCAAACAGGGTCAGATTGAGTTTTTATTGTTTATTGTCCTTTCAAACTAATTCTACCTGCAACACATTCAAAGGTATTTCACAGCTGATGCCTGAAATGCTGATGGTTTTAATTAGGGACTGTGATTATGTCCTGTTGCTTTGGATCTAGTGCACTGATCATTGTCCCGCACGCTGCTTTTTGGCGTTATGTTATGGCAGTGTCCCCAGAAGGGACGTTTTTAGTGGTGCTGTCACTGTCGGCTGCAGTTTCAAAGCCCAAACTGTGTTTGTTTCCAGGCACAGTAATTGCTCTCCGTCCTGCTTGGTCTGCAGTGTCTCAGTTCAGATCTCGTAATGAGCCTTATTCCTGCTGTCCCCGTGGTGAAAAGTCTCTTTCAGCAAAGCAGCAAGCAGCAAACCTGAGCACGACTCACAAAAGAATCACCCCAGAAAACAACTTTATCATATTAGATTTCATTTTTACTAGCTATTGATTTGTTTAATATTAACCAGGTTTATTGACCGTAACCCACTTATATTAACCACGCCCAATATGCATTAGCCAGTTATTGTATCAAATGAACCACATTTACTTTTTAAATTGTCATTTTTTATCATGTTTACCAAATTGACTCAATATTAACCAGGTATTATATCATTTTAACTGCATTAAATCAACACTAACCCATTACTGCAATAAGTGAATCACATTAACTCAAAATTAACCAGTTATTTTATCATATTAACTACATTAACTCTATATTAACCAGTTATTTTATCATATTAACTACATTAACTCTATATTAACCAGTTATTTTATCATATTAACTACATTTACTCAAAATAAACCAGTTATTTTATCATATTAACTACATTAACTCAAAATAAACCAGTTATTTTATCATATTAATCACATTAACTCAATATTTACCATTTAGACTGTATGTCTACAAATCAGCTACTATCACCTGGCCATTTGATTCCTGAGTCCTGTAACCCATGAGTTCATCCCTGGTTTCCTTGTGGCTTTGTGCTGATGCTGTGAATGAACTCATTAGTTTCTGTTCCTGTTTTATAGTAGATTTCTCTAAACCTAGGCAAGCACGTGGTTAGTGGAAGGGCGACAGTTGTATGAAGCTCCTATATAGAGCACAAAATGAGTGCCCATATTGTTGAAGGGTCCCCAGCTGTGCTTTCCTAGGAAATGTCCTAATTTTAACAAAAACTGGGTATACCAGAAATACAAGCATCAGACCACCCTGTATTAATCAGGCTC
>CM029375.1:1196731-1405731 GCA_017165825.1 Hepsetus odoe | reverse complement strand
CACAGCCTCTGATTGGCCGATTCAACCCAACTCATCGTGGGGAGGCTAACAAACACAGAAAAATAGGTCCCAGAAGACATAATCATGGATTTAACGTTATTTTACAATGTCTCCAAAAAGCCTGTGCAGCTCAAGGTTTGAGAAAAAGAGATTTAAGAGGAACTGCGGATAAAAGAGGATTTGACCCGAGGCCTTATTAGAAAGGCACAGCGCCCCCCTCTGGACAAAAAAGGATGTCTCTGTCTGGAAGCATTATATGTAACATCCTTTGAAAGACAACATTAACTAAGCCCACTTACTGGCTTAACCAATTAACTAGCTTAACTAACTTTAGAGCTAAATAATATTATAATAGAACTCTTAGGAGCTTTCTAAACCATTACCCCCATGAGGTAATGCGGTGGCCTAGTGGTTAGGGAGTTGCCCCGCATCGGAAGATTGTGGGTTCGATTCCCTCACAAGCAGGTTGCCCTGAGGTACCCCTGAGCAAGGTACCGTCCCCGTCACTGCTCCCCGGGCGCTTTCAATAGCTGCCCACTGCTGCACGGTGTTTGTGTGCATGGGTTAAAAGCAGAGGTCCAATTTTGTTGTGGTTCGCGCTTGCTGTGCTGTGACCTCGCAATGACAAGGGTTGTCACTTTCATTTTTTTCACTTTCACTTTCATGAGAGTCATCTTTATTGGGCCAGTTGAGGCTTCTGGAACCCGTCACAAAGCAGGAGAACGTAGAAAAGCACAAAACTCTAAAATATACCAACACAAACATTAATCCGAATGGTTGTGTTGAGTCTACAGAGAAATAAATCTGTGTCAGAATGTCCTAACACATTCAAAAGCAAGATCACAGAGAAAAAAGAAAAGAAGGGACATTAATAAATTACAGCTTATGTGCTTCAGTTTTTCAGCAACTCTTACAAACCAAAGCCTGGTTACTCTACAGTCGATGTATCTAGAACATTCAGGAGGCCTGTATTGATGATTCTCCTCAATAAACTGCCATCATAAATCAAAATGGGATTTCTCTTCTTAATCAAGTTGTCAAAAGTGTCCTTCTGTGTGATCACTTCTGGAAGTTCTCTCCTTGTGACTCAGATTCCTGGTTCTGATGCATTCAGTACGAAAGGCTTTTGGAGAAAGTAGCAGCGATGTTAGGGTTAGAGTGTAGGCTGCAGAATTGGAAGATTGAGGGTTCAAACCCCTTACCAATAGGTTGCCCTGAGGTACCTTTGAGAAAGGTACTGTACCTGTCACTGCTCTCTGGGAGCTTTCATAGCTGCCCACTGCTGCACGGTGTGTGTTTGTGTATGGGTTAAATGCAGAAGTCCAAATGTGCTGTGCTATGTGTTCTCACAATGACAAGAGTAGTCACTTTTTTCAAGTGCAGAAATAGGAAAGAAATGCATGTGAGAGTGAAGAGAAAGCTTTAATCATAATACTATTTAACGATGAATGTAAATTAACTCTTGAATTAAAAAGAGGGATTTGGGATCCAGTGTATCTAAAAAGCGAAATCTGAATCAAACCAGTGTGAAAAGTTGAGTCATGTACGTACCGTGTGCGGGGGGTATTATTATACTGATAAACGCAGCGGGGCGGGCTGTGACCTGACCCAGTAAAGCCGAGGGGCGAGTGTTGATGTGAGGATGATGTGTCACTCCTATAGACGAGTGTGTGTAGAGTGTGGTTACGGTATGGAGCTCAGGCCGTCTCTACTTCTGACAAACCGGACCACGCTTACATAAACACACACGACACAAACAGAGCATGTCGTCCATGCGTCCTCTTTACATCACACTGGTGGAGAAACACAAAAGCACTGTGGTGTGTGTGTCCATTTCAACTGATTCAACGGATTTGAAAGTGAAAGTGAAAGTGACGGCCCTCGTCATTGCGAGGTCACAGCACAGCACACAGTGAACCACAACAAAACTGGACCTCTGCATTTAACCCATGCAAACATCGTGCAGCAGTGGGCAGCTATTGAAAGCGCCCGGGGAGCAGTGACAGGGACTGTACCTACCCTTGTGACTACCCTTGTCAACACAACAAAATTCAACCTCTGCGTTTCACCCACACATACTGCGTTTCACCCACACACACACATGCAGCAGGTGGCAGCTATTAAAAGTGCCTGGGGGCAGTGACGGGGACAGTTCCTTGCTCAAAGGTACCTCAGGGCAACCTACTGGTGAGGGAATCGAACACACAATCTTCCGATATTGGGCAACTCCCTCACCACTAGGACACCGCTGCCCCATCTTTGTCCTTTTTTTGCACAATTCAGTGTAAAAAGAGTCACCCAGAGTGGGTTGGCTGTAAAACAGTTTATATTTCTTTACATTTGTGATGAATGGAACCAGAAGACATAAATCTGACGATCCTATTTCAACCAGTGAAGCTCCATGTCTCTGAGTGTCTCCATGGGATGGTGGTAAAATCGTCTGAATCATTTTTCTTGGTGTCCCTCATTAAAATCTTCTCCAAACTTTGTTAAAAGAACATCTCAGGCATCAGGTGGTATCTTCATCGCAGTTTCAAGTGTGTGAGGAACTTTCAGCTGCCTGGTTCCATTCCCCACCACTGTGAAAAGTTCTGGCTCTCTCTTGAAGAACCCTTTAATCTCAGTAATCAAATTGTTTTGGTTTTCAAATGAAATTAAAAACACTTTTCCTCCCGATCGCAAGAATGTCCCCAGGACATGAAAGCGTCCATGATCTCACACACACAAACACTCACACTTGTGGACAAATAAAGCTGACTCATCGCCTAGAGGAGCTCATTAAGATACAAATAAAGCACTTTCGGTTGAAGGACGCTGCATAAGAGGTTCATTCATGAGGTGGATCTGAAGGATGCTTGTTAAAAGTAGGTCTGTTTTAATGCTGGAGTTTTCATCCAAGCATGAGAAACGACTAAGCAACCCACAGGGAGGGTTTCCCCCATTTTTCACAGCCAGCTTCCACTTTTATTTCAAGCTTCAGCCTCAGGTTTGTTGTGGCATTGGAGTCTGGACTTTTCAAGGGCACAATGTACCAGCTGCAAAGGCTAAAGAGAGAGAGAGTGTGTGTGTGTGTGTGTGGGTGGGTGGGTAGGGATGTGTGTTCTGGTGTAAATCAATCAACTAAAGATCTCTTGATTAGAGGCGCTCAGACTTTTGCACACATCTGTTTCGGTGTTGATCTCAAAAAATATCATTCAAAAGCTTTGATCATTGACACTCTGAAACTAACTCAATTAAAGAAAAAAGCTGGAGTAAGATATATTTTTCTTCCATTTTCACTTCTTTCAAAATTTTCCCCCAAATATCCCTCCTTTCTTCCATCTTCAGAACAGACTCCTTCCTTTCGTCTGAACATCTGAGTAGATCCTCCATTATTTTTATCCTCCATCACCGTCCCAACATCCAGACCGTCTCAGACTCAGTGGACACAAACACTCCATCGGTGTCCATCGGTGCAGGACAGAGTGAAGGAGAGTGAGAGAGAGGACAGGGAGAGTGGACGGTGGAGTTCAGGGTGTGTTGAGTGTGTGTCCGTGATGGAGAACTAGTAGAGACGGTGATGAAAGTGAAGCGGTGAAGTTCATGTGGATTATTTTCAGTACATTGTTTTTATTGGAGTTGAAGTTTGAGGCTTTAATAGTCTTTAATTCTATTAATATGGAGTGAGATTCAGTTCACTTCTGAGGAAAGTAGCTGAATCCTTTTATACACAGGTATCGGTCCTTAAGAAAACAGTCTTGGATTGAGCAGCACCAGAGAAATGTTGAACGTTCCTGAATCGTAATTAGACTCCAGGGAGGCGGGTGACGGAGGAGCCTGTAGAATTATCCTGTAGACATGCTATCGTTTCCTTTTGTGCGCCTGGGAGATGTCTTTGTTTCCTGTACATGAAAAATAAAGCGATCATATACAGCACAGGCTGTTTAAGTGCGTGGCTCCAGAGTAGGAGGATGGGTAAATAGCGGGGTGTTAGCATAACGTGGTCCCGGTTGAAGGATGCAAAAATGGAGCTGTTTTTCTTTCTCTATCTTTCTATCCATCCTTTCTATTGTAAAAAAAAAAAAAAAAAAAAGGATACCCGACGTCCCATCCATCCGTCTGTATTCTGAGCTGCTTATCGTAAACAGGGTGGTTAAGTGAAAGTGAAAGTGATTCTTTTCAATTGCTTGCACACAGTGAACCGCTACCAAATACATCCTCTGTATTTACACCGTCCAGCAGGGGGTAGCCATATACAGCACCCAGGGAGCAGTGCTAGGGACAGTACCTTGCCTGAAGGAAACTCAGGGTAACCTACTGGTATGGGATTCAAACCCATGACCTTCTGATCCCAGGGCCTAGTCCCTAAACTCTAGGCAACCACTGCCCTATAAAGGAAAAGTGAAAGTGACAACCCTTGTCATTGCGAGGTCACAGCACAGCAGACGGTGAACCACAACGAAACTGGACCTCTGCATTTAACCCATGCAATCACGTGCAGCAGTGGGCAGCTATTGAAAGTGCCCGGGGAGCAGTGACGGGGACGGTACCTTGCTCGAGCGTACCACAGGGCAACCTAGTGGTGAGGGAATCAAACCCACAATCTTCTGATGCAGGGGCAACTCCCTCACCACTAGGCCACCGCTGCCCCAAAATCTTTTCAAGTTTCAAAATTCAAGAACTTTATTTGTCACACACAGAGAAAGGTACAGAGAACTATATTCCTGAGTCACTCCAAGACTGTGTGAGAAAAGAGAGAACAAGCATGGAGGGTTAGAGAAATAAGAATAGAGGTTAAAGCAAAATAATGAAATGAAATCAGACAAAATGTGATCACATAAAATTAGACTGTTGGTCCAGACAGGTTGTATGAATAATAGAACTGTTGCTGTTGCTGTTGCTTTTGTGGCGGCACACAGATACGCATCAGTGGATGGATAGTTCATTTTAATATTAGTGAAAATATTAAAAGTCCCAAGACAAGTCCTTATCTGGCTGGGGAGTTCAGTGTTAATAAGTCTCAGCTGCCCCTTATCAGGGGAGGAGCCCAGTTCACAATTTCTAAGGCATATGAAGGATGCTTTGCCTTAATTGGAATAAAAACTTAAAATTAGACCCCTTATGATTCCTGCTTTGTGGTGAACTGAGAAGTAGGTGAGGCCAAAAGGAGAAAAATGTGAGTAAATTGGGACCATTTGGTTGGTGGTCCAAACATTTTTCCTTTTGAAGGACGAAAATGATAATGCATGTTCCAAACCAATAATAAACAAGAGTACAGCAAAAACAGTGCCTTAAAAATGATAAAAACATTTTTGATGTAATGCTTATTTGGGGGACATGAAACGATGTAATTCACTGGGTTACTATTTTCTAAATGTATGCCTCCTTGTATAGGAGTTGATGTCTGAATGTGGAGCTACACTGGATCTAGTTTTATCCAGAGCAGGAGGCTGGGATTAGTTCTTGCTTTTAGTGTCTCAGTGAATATGACCGTAAGGCCAAAGTGCTCGCCTAGACGGCCACAGACCAATAAAAGCTGTAATATATCACACCGGGCCACTGAGTCACGCTGCAACTGAGTCCTTCTGGAGGAGAGGAGGGTAATTTATTGGTAGATTTCATCCAAAGAGAAAAATATCATTGGATTTGATGGGAGAAATAAAGAACTCAGGCTGTACAACCTCAACAAAAATGAAACAGAAAGGAATCTGAAGCCTGCAAATTTACATAGCTTTATTGGATAATTTCTACAAATGGTGACCAGGATCTGAATTTGGTTTCAGGACTTACTATACCCAGAATAAACCTTAATCACAAAACACAAGCAAAAAGACTCAAAAACAAGACCTCCACAGCTCTGAAGCGCCTCCTTGTTGGTGTAGATAGAGCTGTTCTTGGCTGGATATTTTTGGATGGTTGACACCGGGGGTGTTTCTGATAAAGTGGCCAGTATACTTACATGCAGAGCACATTCTACTTGATCAGCATCTATTTAAATTGATCCGTGCAAATAACTTTTAATCAATAAACACGGATTCCACTGGGCACTAAAACAATGTGTCCGGTCCAGTGTGTCTCTCAGCGAAGAAGAGACAGTATTGGACATGTGTGTCCAGCCTGTAGTTTTCCTTGGGCTATGCTGACCTGATTATAGACAGGGTTTATTTTATAATGCTAATGTTTTCGGTGAGTCAGTGACATTTGCCGTTCCACTTCAAATGGAATCACATTCAAATGCTCTGAATTTCCAACCCGAATTGTTTTAATGAAAAATTGAAAAAAGTCACGTCTCCAAAATAATGTGCGCTTCAAGACGCAGGCGGTGTAGCCTCATACCCTCACTCTTGTTCAGAAACAATTACTTTTATTTACATTTACAGCGTTTAGCAGGCGCTCTTATCCAGAGCGACTTCCATGTCCTCACCACAGGGACAGCCCCCCCTGAGCGACTCAGGGTTAAGGGTCTTTGCTCAGGAACCCAATGATGGGAGTGCTAGAGGTGGGATTTGAACCTATGGACTCTTGATCCATAAATCCATACACAAGTATCCTACCACTAGACCACCACCCATTTTATTCAGGGCTTAATGGGTTAATGAGGTTTCTAATGCTTTTGAGTAGAGTTGTGTGAATGCATAAATGGTTGTATATGCAACTCTTTATGTGTATAGTGCCAAGAAGTGTTTAGGTTAGGGCGTAGAACCTCGTTGGGACTATAAAGAACCTTTTAGCTTGGACTGAGTGGGGTTAGCTTGAGTACTGAAGAACAATTAGAACTGCTGTGGATCTTTTCAGTCCATCCAGCATCTTTTGGCAATGGAAGTAAGGTGTGTTTGGCATCATTCCTCAATTTTAGGCTCATTTCTTCCAAAAAAAAATCACTTTCATCACTAAATGGTTGGAAATTCCCAAAGAAGTGCATAACCATCAAAATCGACATAAGTGCACAGAGTAAATGGAACGGGATGTCCACGTTGTGATGGGTCATGTCCTGAGTCATGGGAATGTCATGTTATGAGAATGTTAAGTTACATACCGCTCACCCTGCTCATACGTTGGACTGTCATCTTCGTCTAAGCTTCTCTGCACAAACAGCATACAGGAGCTGATGCCTTGTCCAGGTTGCTCAGAAGGCATAACCGTCCCAATCTCTGATCCTTAACCCTCTTGTGTTGTATCCTAGCTCCCAACCGGGACACAAGAAGACAAGGGTGCTGAGCAGCACATTCATGTTATTCCAGGCCAAGCTCCCAAGTTAATCTTGGAGTTAAATTTGTTGCTGCTGGCCTGGAGGATCACACTGCCTTCTCTCAGTGATCATAGCTGATCAGGAAGATCACCAGCTCTTATTAAGAATGGCTGTGAGAAGTCTGTCTGATCTGGTGACAGACTAACTCTACTCTTTTACATGACTTTTATAGGGCTAACAAGGGTTGTAGCTGAGGCTAAACACAAGCAAACTGTGTTTGCAAACCTTCTTAAACAGAGTTTACAAACCTCTTATTGAGGCTTATGGACTAAATACAGTTTGTGGACATCATTTTGGGTTTACACTCATCAAAAAATGGATTAAGCATGCCGTTATAGGGTTTCTACACTCCTGACAAGGGGTTATGTTCCTAAATCATTCTCTAATTAAGTTTACACACCTCTAAATGAGGTATATGCTCAGGTAAATAGGCTTTATGCACCTGGAAGTGAAAGTGACTATTTGTCATCGTGAAACACAACGAAATCTGACCTTCTGCTTTGAACCTTCACACTCCATCCAGCATATATAATATATAATAATATAATATAATAATCATTTCTTTCTATCTAGGAAAATGATAGAAAGATGTTTTTCTGTGCAAACACATGTAAATCCAGTCTAAACACAAGGAGAGTTTAAATCTAACCAGCTTTAAAGTCAATATTTAATACCACCACCATTATTCTTCAGCACAGCCTCAACTCTCTTGGACCAGCTCTTTTCTTTAAGTCGTCTTCAGGAACACTTCTCCAGGCTTCTTGAAGGACGTCCCAAAGGTCTTCTTTGGAGGCTAGCCTTTTGTCCCCTTCGCCATCAAGATGATCCCACACTGCTTCAAGAATGTTTAGAAATATGAAGAGAGGAGATTTTTGCATAGTAAATTTGATGTTCTAAGCTATTTTGTGGGATAAATACAATCCTGAAATTATGAAATTGTGGAGCTCCCACCACACTGGCCCATAAACTCAGTGACTAGAACAGTAGAAAATCATGGAAACAGGGAGGGCTGCCTTGGAGAGCTCTGCATTAAGGCCACCACTCTGCGTTTCTCAGTGCAGGGCGTCGTGCACTGATGACATAACCACTGTGGAAGCATGTCAGAGCAGATAAACATGAACACAACATACAGGCCACAGGAAGGGAAGATTAAAGAGACGGGGTGAATACCTCTACAGGAAAGATTAAAGGCTGTGATTTTTTTTGGGATAAGGTTGCGTAATCCTCTCTATTCCTCCATGTGTGTATTTATGTGAGTGTGTTGACGTTCCACACATGTTCTAGCCATGCAAGGCCGAATGTATGCGTAGAACTTCCGGTGAGGAAGACAGGATGTTGACAGCAGTAATAACGTGTCTTCATCCAAAACTAACAACTGTTTCATAATGTAGCCCCATGTGTCTAATTTTCAGAGTTGCTGAATAATCCCATGGGTGGGTGTCTGAAGCTTTTACCTGCAAAGGGACACAATTTTGACAATCTCAGCACAGCACACAGTGAACCACGACCAAATACATCCTCTGTGCTTAACACACACACACTGTCCAATAGGGGGCAGTCGAATCCAGCACCCTGGGAGCAGTGATGAGGACAGTACCTTGCTCAAGGGTACCTCAGGGCAACCTACTGGTCCGGGATTCTAACCCACCACCTTCAGATCCTGGAGTCTAGTCCCTAATCACTAGACCACCGCTGCCCCAAAAGTGCACTGAAACTCGAGTAGTAAATGAAACTGATGGGTAATCTAAGAATTCCTAGAAAACTGATTTTTCCCAAAATCCATAGATTTTCTTCTGTGCATCGCGATGTATCCCTCCCTCATGACTGGGCCAGTCTGAGAGTTTGGCTCCAAACTCTAGTAAAAGCAATGTATCAGGCAGCGTCTTGACCATTTGGTGTTTTGCCAGGGACAATCAGACATTTGGTTCTATACAACGTCTGTTTGAAAAAATCAGAATGAAACAGGAATTCAGATTGAAAATAAAAGTGGCTGTTTGTGAAACACAAAACACAGCATCAGTACATCCTCTGCTTTTAACCCACACAGGGAACTGAACCCACAACCTTCTGATTACGGGACTGAGTCCCTAACCACTACACCACCACAGAGGAAGATGCAGGAAGAAGGAATCAAGGAGCGCTTTACCCTTAGATACATTTTAAGCATACACTTCTTTCTTCATCTTTCTGTTCTTTCTTTCTTCATGCTACAAGCTTAATTTGGTGCACGAATGATCTCATTTAAGATTCCCTCAGACTCCAGGCTGCAGGCCAGTGCCTCAGCTATGCCTTCATTTAAAGCCAAGTGTGTATGGCTTCACATCTTCAGAACACAATCAAAGGGAGAAAGGATCCGAAAGACTGACTCTCCAGTTTCAAACAAGCAGAATTAAAGGTTCGAGCACATTGGTGCTTGGTACAGTTTCTGCTCTTGGGTGAATAAGGTAAACTTCATCCCCAGGTTTAGTTCAGTGGAAGCAAAACACGTCTCCGCGTATTACCTGAGTCTCATCCAAAGTATCATTCTACAGTCCAAACTCCTCTGGCTGGGAGAACGCTGCTGCTGCAGACAGCTTCAGAAAGAAACTTGTCGGGTCTTTTGTCTAGTAGCCTGAAAAAATTCTGCCCAGATCCAACTGTTGCCCAACAAACTCCACTGCTGACTGTAGACCAGCACGTTTTTCTCCAGACGTGATTGTAAGCTGACAATTTCCTTTCCAAACCCAATCAGAACGAAGCCCATTGAAGTCTGGTTCAAATCCAGGTCCAGTAAAGGCATTGCCCCAATTAGACTTGACATCTCTCTGAAACTTCCTGTTGAACTTTGATTGGGCCAAAAAATTGCCCTCAACTCTAGTCCCGCCAAATCCGACTGCTGATCCAAAAATTGTATGTCTGTATTGACTGTGGATCCTCAAAATTCTGTCAGAACTGACCGTTCCTCTGTTCTCTCTCCTTTATTTATCTCTCTTTCTCTCTTGTTTCTCCATCAGTGATCTGTAAAGCTGTCTCTGTGAAATGTGTCCTCACTGAGTTGTGTTTCCATCCTAAGCCGCTCCAGCTGAAGGTGGTGACAGGTGTCCAATCAGTGTGTGTGTGTGTTTAATTGAGTTTTCAGCATATTGGCCACTCTGATTCGGGAGGCTTGAGGGCCCGGTTTTATTTGCTGGCACTGAACCCGACAAATTCTCCAAAGGGCTCATTAGGAACGAGTCTCTGTGGAACATCTCACCGTGTTCAGCCCGGTTCACTCCCAGGCTGCACAAAGTTCAAGCTCCAGGTGAGAAAGAGGACAGCACTGCTAGAGAAAGATGAGAGCACTTGGAGAAAACTACTGCTAGAACATTTAGTGAAGACAATTAGGTATTTTTTTTAGCTGCCACCTTCTCCATCAGTTGGCTTTATGTTCACTCAAGTGTGTGTGTGTGTGTGTGTGTGTGTGTGTGTGTGTGTGTGTGTGTGTGTGTGTGTTTTGTGGTCATGCCTGCACATGTGTGACTAGGTCCCTTTATGCACACATACAAGTGAGTGTGCGCATATGTGTGTGTGTTTGTGTGATTAAAAGCAAATGCATTCGTTTTGTTCTGAGTGGACATGGAGTGGAACTAAGTCCTGAGTGCGGTTCAATAACTTCCTTCCAATCTTTTTTTCTAACATGTTATTTCCCTCACAGTGGGGTGTAGATGTGTCGACCTACTGGCAGCGTATAATGAGTAGCGTGGATGGAATCTATAGGAGAGCATGAGGCTGAATCTCTTTCGAAAAGTGTGTGTGTGTGTGTGAGTGTGAGAGGGTAGTGGATTTTATCATGCCGTGAGGCGGGCATTTCGCTTTTTCTTTGACCGAACATGAACCCGGCTTCTGAAGGGCTCTGAAACTGGCTGAGAAGTTTTGACCCAGATATGATCCTGCAGGATGGCAAATGACAGACTTCGCCCAAATCAACATCCACTACCTCCATGTCTTCAGTAATGCACTGCCCTTATGTCTAAAGTGTACATACTTGGGGTTAACAGCTCAGGGGCAGCGGTGCAGTGGTTAGGGAGTCTGTGTGCATGAGTTAAAAGCAGAAGTCCAATTTTTTTGCAGTGTGTGTTCTCACAATGACAAGGATAGTCACTTTCACTTTCTGTTCAAAGTTCAAACAACATCAATAAAGCCAGGAGGAAACTCCAGGGACAATTCTGGACTAGGAACACATGACCAGGTGATGGTGACTGAGTCTGTCCCAGCTATCACATGGAGAAAGATGGGGACGCACCCAGGACAGGTCACCAGTAGGACCTCTAATTCACCTGACGTCATCAGAGCTTCTGGAGAAACCCACACAGACATGGGGAGAACATGTCCACTCCACACAGAAAGGACTGGGCCATCCCACTCCAATCAAACCCAGGACCTACCGAGGAGTGAGACAGTGGTAGCTTTTTCATTTCTTTCAAAAATGGATATTTTAATGGAAATATGGGCCCCAGTGGAAGTTTCCTGTTTTCTCCAACTACATCCCCTAGCATTGCTAGACTGAGGCATCTTGATGATTAAGCAAAAACATGTATCTCATGGGAGAAATAGCACCAATTTTGCCTTACAATCACCTCAACTTGGGTTAACATACAGACGAACGTGTGCTCTCTGAGTGAAAAATGGCCCTTAAATGCCATCATGACAGCAAATCAAAGTCACTTATGGTGTAAATGATTGGGGTAATGGAGACAATCTGCTGTAGCTTCTCACTGACAGCACTAGCACTCTCACTTTGCTTAGACGTATTTGCAGAGACGGTTGTTTTTGGACGATGTGGTAGAAGAGAAATCAGATGAAATGATAGCGGATTAAATATCACTTTTTGGGAGGTCTATGTGTAAGATGTAGATGGATGGACAGGGTTGATGTTAAGAGGCAGTTGTCTCCATTGAGACTCTGAGCACTTCAGAGGACAATCAGGGTGCACTCAGCTTCATCAGGACTGGTCAGCGGTGGACTGTCGAGGAGTGAGGGAGGCTGAAGGGTTTGGATTTTTAGTCGATTAGCTTTCGGGGGAGCGTCCAGAGCCTCTTCAGTGCAGCTCAACGTCGGTGGAGAAGAAGCTTTAGGGTGCTAAAGAGAGTTGGTACTGTGTTTTAGTGGCTCCGCTAAGTGCCAGCGACCGTGTTCACATCAGTGTGTTTAAACAGTGGAACACAATTAGCATCTGTCTCACTCTCCAGGGACCCGAGTAAAGGAATTAGAGCACAAAGTGAGTGGTATGTGAGCGAGTCATACTAAAGAGATCAACACCATCTCAGATGCTTGCTCTTGGTTTTCACAGAAGCCCTTGCAGGAAGAGTAGTTTCATATTCCACCGCTTTCCACATGCCCCTGGAGAGGCTGTCTGTTACTCAGTTTAAGGTTGTCATCCTCAAGACCTTCATCACTGATCAGTTTCTGTCCAAGGAGTTGATCTTTGCTGGATATTTTTGGGTGATGGCCCCCCTAGCGTTGGCACTGATGTGTGTAAAAACCACACTCGTACGTTCACATTGCAGCCTAAGCATCAGTGGTGGCCTAGTGTTTAGGGACTAGTTGTTCAACCTGATCCAGCACCAGAAGTACCCTACCTGCTGGACGGTGTAGGTTATAAACAGAGGATTCACTACAGATGTGATTCACTGTGTGCTGTGTTCACTTTCACTTTCACTTCACTGCTCTGCAGGCAACAGTCCCCCATCCAAACCATATCTAGTGGCCAATGAGGGGAAGCAAAAGGCTGGCGTTTCTAATAAAGGTGCTAGTGAGTGGAAGCAAAAAGTAGGTGTTTCTAATAAAGTGGCCAGTGAGTACAAGCATGAGGTAAGGGTTTCTAATAAAGTGGCCAGTGAGTACAAGCATGAGGTAAGGGTTTCTAATAAAGTGGCCAGTGAGTGGAAACACAACGTAGTTGTTTCTAATAAAGTGGCCAGTGAGTACAAGCATGAGGTAAGGGTTTCTAATAAAGTGGCCAGTTACTGGAAACACAATGTAGTTTAATAAAGTGGCCAGTGAGAAAGCACAAGGTAGGTGTTTCTACTAAAGTGGCCAGTGAGTGGAAACACAATGTAGTTGTTTCTGTAATAAAGGGCTAGTAGTGTGTTTGCTGTGAAACAGTTTATTGTAGAGGGGTGGTAGATGATTAAACAGGCATTTTGAACCTGCTGGTTTCCTATCACACAACTGAGCTTCTTATCTTCACAACACAGCGGGAGGGATTTGAGGGATGATGCTGGAGGTGCGAGGGCTTTAGGCGACTCTATTGGGCGCTGTATTGACCTGGGTCAGAAATCTCCACAGCTCAGCAGATGTCTGGCTAAATTTCTGGAGCACTGGGCTCAGAGTCACTTTCCAGCAAGGGTTTCTTAATCAGCTCTGTTGGTCTGCAGATTTAATCCTCAGTAAGAAATCACTGCGTCGACCAGGTCCTTTCTGATTGCTGCATCGAAGGAGGATTTCAGCCTTGCAGCCAGTGAAACACACGGCACTGCAGCACCCACTCAGGGCTGATCCCTGCTGCAGCCTGGAGTTCACGACTGCAGGCCTCACAGCGGTAATTTGATGCAACTGTAGTCGATCAGAGCAAGTTTATGTCTGCAATTCACTTAAAGTGGAGCTACAGGTGTGATATAGTGCTGCACAAGTTACACGTGGACTCCAGTGCATTTGGTTGCAGTTCACTGAATTACAGTCACATGCAAAAGGATTGAAAAGTGATATTGTATTATTATTATTATTATTATTATTATTACTGTTATTATTATAAAATAGCATTTCAAATTAAACACTGCCATTTCATTAATACATTTTGCTGCTTTTGTGTGTATTTAAAGGTAAAGAACTCAGTGAGTGTGTGTTGCAGGGCTGGACTGGTGGGGTTTTGCCTCCAGGCTGTTTTTGACACTGATACAGTGTAAACATGAGGCCTGCAGGGTGTCCGGTCCTGTCGGAGTCTGGGCTTCATGCCTAGATGTCTGAGACCAGCCAGGGGAACTGGACCAGAGAGAGATAGAGATTCGGGAGTATCTCTTTCATGGACGGGGGGATTTAAAGAGGAAGGTGGGCATCTGCAGTTTTAACTGAATGGAGAGAGAGAGAGAGAGAGAGAGAGTAGAAGGGAGAGGAGAGAGGTGGGAGCCAAAAAGACAGAAACATGGTGAGTCTGAATAAAGATGAGTCAGAGATGTACGCTCTTTTTGGACTCCCTGCACGGGAAATATATGTTCCTATGGGACGCCTTCTGGAGCCGATGCTGATACTCTCCAGTGTTTTCGGATCCAGCATTTAGCAATGTTTTTAAAGAGCCAATATCATGGGAAAACAAATCCCCCACTTAAAAAAACTGCACTACCAAAACACTTGACAATGTCTCCTTCCTAAAGGATGAACACAAACTATGCTGCACACATGCAGCTCATTATGATGTCACAAACTAGCGGAACAGATTAACATAGGGCGCTGATGGTCCAGTGGTTAGGGGCTGTACTCAGATCAGAAGGTTAGCCTGGGGTACCCTTGAGCAAGGGCCCGTTCCCATCATTGTTCTCCAGGTGCTAGGTAAAATGCAGAGGATGCATTTGGTTGTGGTTCACTCTGTGCTGTGTCAATGACAAAAGTCACTTTCACTTTCAAATTTACCGCTGGCCCTGTTCTTCGGGTGCGTCTAAGCAGGTGACCTTCGCTGTGAAGAATGGACTGGGACGGTCCAGTCTATGGATTAAGAGTCGCCCCTGTTGCCTAGCGACCTCGGCAGCTGCAGCCAGCGCCACAACTATTAATAACACACCAACTGCTCACTCTTACTAAACTGAAAAAAGATCAATCTTATACTTGTTTTATTTATTTTATATATTTAACCAATAAAATCAACCATCACTGTCGCGCAATGAATCCTGGGGTCTGGTCGGCTGCAAAGGACATTACACTCAGGATCCACCGCTTCCATGGAAACCAAGGCTGCAGTTCTCTGCCCCGTTTGAAGAAGCCTTCAAAACGGAACAGCCCAGTCATGGCTCTATGACCTGTTTTTAAACGCAGGCCATCCCAGGATACAGCCCCTGAACCTTCTGCAGTGAGCTCCGCCCACTGAAGTGATGGGGGGTGTTGTTCCTGCAGAAAGTATGTAGGTGGGTTGCAGAGGTGGAAAAGGACTATGTACTGTTACTTGGAAGAAAAAATATTTTTGCAGCTCTCTGAAAGACACAAGAGGAGCAGGTTGAACTTAACAGACTGAAGTTTAATTGGACTAAAATTAGGTGACCATAAATATATGTTCTTTCTCAGCTAGATGGAAATCGTGACCACTAGACATTCGCTGCTAATGGAAAGGCATTTTAGCTGTGAAGCAGTTGTGAATAGTAATAATAATAATAATAATCATAATAATAATCATAATCATAATCATAAACATTTAAACATGTACTGTATTATATATTAAAATCATATTAACTCAACTCAGGACTTTTTTTTCTCAATAGAAAAGTGGTGGTGTGTCATTTTTTTCTTTTTTTTCCATAATTTCTGATTGTAGCCACACCATGATTGATCCAAAGTGTAAAAATGTCAACTTTTGTTCCTCAGTAACTATATTACCCAGTAAAGGAAAATAGGTGGCCTCAGTTTGATTTAGCTCTCTATTAGCCCTTTATTGCCCACATGATTCTGGTGGCAAAGCCAGACCACAAACACAAGACTGTACTGGGAGCACTAACTGATGAAGTCAGTGCAATAAAAATACCCATCATCCTGAGTGGCATCATGTGTTATGCATGTGGTTCACAGTTGTTCGTTTACATTTTTTACATTGGCAGGTGTTCTTATCCACCAGTTTCCAAATGAAACCTGCCCTTCACACTAGGAAAGCCTAGACTTTTAAAAATAAAATTAAAGCTCTTCTTATTAAAACAGAGAAACATGAAATCTTTGAGTGTTATTTCAAAGATTCATGAACTTATTCCATCAAGTGCCCTTGAAGAGATGGGTTTTCAGATCTCCTTCAGAAGATAGCAAGGTTCTCAGCAGATCTGATGGTCAAGAAAAGTTCACCACTTAAGAGCTGAGACTGAAGACTCTTGACGTATGTCTTCTGACTTTGAAGAGCTGGAGATCAAGCCGAGCTCAACTTGATGCTCTAAGAGGGCAAGTTAGAACCCATAGTAGGATCAGAATGGTAAGATAAGGCTGGATCATTTTCGTCTTTTAGGCAAGCACTGGGGTTTTAAATTTAATACAGGCAACCGTGGAAAGCCAGTGAAGGGTTTGAAGTAGTGGAGTGGTATATGAGATTCAGAGTCTATTGAAGATCAGGTCTGTGTTCTAAATCACCTGCAGCATCCTGATGGTCTTCAGAGGACCAGCAAGAAGTGAGTAGTGTTCTTGAGATAGCAAGTGACTGAGCAGTGATAAAGAAGGGATGCATTTTCCTCATGCCGTGAAGAAGGGATCTGCATCTTCTCGAAATGTTAGCAATGTGGAATGAGAATGAAAGCTTCACCCACATCCTTCTAAGTAGAGGTTAAGCTCTTTTCCTCAGCCTGTTATTAAAGGTTAGTGAACAGGGTTGTGGTGTTGCCTCACAGTGAGAAGGTCCCGGGTTCGATTCCCAGGGGTCTGTGTGGGAGTGGTCATGTTCTCCCCGTGTCTCTGTGTGTTTCCTCCTGGACATTCGGTTTCCTACCACCATCCAAAGACCTGCACGTCAGTGGGCAAACTTTTCTTTACAGTGAGAATATTCTGGGTTCAATTTCCTGCCTGGATCCTTTCCATTTCCTCCCACAATCCTGACGACAGGGACTGGAGATGCTAAACGTCCCTCTATGTGTGTCCATCCGCCTGCGACAATGGCAACCTGTCCACTGCAGCCTCGCCCTGACCGCTGGCTGTGGGCTCCATCCTGCCACCCAGGTCAGAGGAGCAGCTCTGAGAATAGAAGGAGGGGGCGGATGGAACAAGGCAGACTCTGAAATATAATGGAGCGACAGAGGCATCATCCAGGAGAGACGAACTAAAGTATATTGAGGTTTGTAAATATTAGATTGTGAGGTGAGCAGAGTGCAGACGGTGATCTAATGGGGATTCCAGAGGGGATGAGGTGTGTGTGTGTGTGTGTGTGTTTGTAGACTGTGATAAACGAGCATCCTTGGCTTTGAAAATCAGTCCTCATTTCAATGGGATAAGCGTGCAGTTTATAGTTTTGCCTGCAGGAGGAGGACAAGAGCCATGCAGTGATCCAATAGCTCCCAGAAACTGTCTCCACAAACCTCTCTCTCTTTCTCACTTTCTCTTTCTCCCTCTCTCTCTCCTTCTCTCTCTCCATTTTCCCATCCCTCCTACTCCCCTCAGTCCAATTCTCTTCTCGTGAATACCATGAAAGAGAGGGAAAATGCAATTTTCGCTGGAAGGCAAGGCAATTAGGGGCTTCTTTTTTTTATTAGATGACATGACTCTAAATTAAGACAGTCTTTCTGAATGAAGCCTCCTATAGCACCTCACACCTGCCTGCTCTGCAAAAGACAATTCCTGGCCCATCAGCCTCCTGGTAGTTCATTAATGAAGCAAGCTTTTAAACGATCCATTACCAGTGGAAACTAATGCAGGAACACATGTGGCCACACCCAGCACTGAAAGCATGACCTCTGCCCGCTATTATTCTGCATTTTGTACCTAATTAACGTCAGGATTTCAGCTGATCTGTTCATTTAGGTGGACCCTTTATGATCATGCACTTTACGGCAAATTTCAAATCATGAATGTTGAAGTGTGAAGACGAGCTACAGGCTTAATCACATGTCGTATAAGTGTTAGTTACAGCTAAATGTCTGTGCAATGTGCAGCCTCTGCTTCAGTGTCTGATTAGAGTCAGGCAGTTTTATAGAGAGGAAACAACCAGTGTAGCTGAGAGAGAGAGAGAGAGAGAGAGAGAGAGAGAGAGAGAGAGAGAGAGAGAGAGAGAGAGAGATTGTGTTACTGTGTTTGTTAATTGCTGGAGGTCAATCTTGGTTCTTTCTTTATTTTCTATTCCTTTCTATTCTGACTCTTCCTTTTATTTCTTCTGTCTCATCCTTCCCTCCCCATCCCCTCATGTCTGTCTCATTTTCCTCCTTTCTATCTATCCTTTCTTTTTCTCTCACTCTCTATCTTCCCTGCTCTCTCTTCCTCATCTTCTCTCACCTTTTCTCCTCTGATTTTCCCTTCTGCTCTACCTTTCTCAAAGGCCTTAGTCTGCCTTTCTTCCTCTTTCTCAGAGCCTCTCTCCCTCTTCTCATCCACCATTCCCTTTGTGAGCTAGCATTCTATCTGCCTCAAAAGTGTGCCTCACTCCTCATTTTCTCTCTCCTTCCTTCACATTCTGTCTCTCTCTCACTCACACACCCTCATTTTCACTTGCCTTCCTCTATCTCAGTCTTTCCCAATCTTTGTGCTCTCCACACACACACACACACACACACACACACACATCTGGCCCCTAGCACCCCCACCCTCAGCATCACACGTGTGTGTGTGTGTGTGTGTGTGTGTGTGGCTTCATCTCGGCGCATTTCTCTCTCTCTTCCCTCTGAGTGTGCAAGCGAGCGAGTAAGGGAGAGGAGAGAGAGTGTGTGTGTGTGTGTTAGTGTGTGAGGCCGCAGCTTCTCAGGGCTCGTTTATCTTCTTCCTCTCTCTCTCTCTCTCTGCCACACACACACACGCGCGCGCGCGCACGGCCAGTCCCAGACGCTCCGTCTGCAGCCTCTCTCTCTCTCTCTCGTCTGGGACAGAGGAGAGAAGGGAGAGAGAGAAGGACGGAATTGAGGAGGAAAAGAGAGCACCATGCTTCCAGTCGCTCCGGCTCGAGGCTGAGGGGAAACGAGGACGAGGTCGAGGATGGAAAACGCCAAGAGAGAGGAGAGGAGGACGAGCGGCTGAAGGAGGAGTGCGGCGGCGCGTCCCCTTTATTTCCATTCATTCGGAGGTTGATGCTGCTGCTGCTGTTGCACATCTCTCTCCGTCTCTCTCTCTCTCCCCCCACTCTCTCTCCTCACCCATCTCTCCGTCCGCCCGCCCGTGCCGAGGATGCTCCGTGAAGCCTGATCTGACAGCGCCGGTGGTTTTCAGCGCAGACTGGATTTAAGACACTTTCTGGTGCGTATTCTCTCTCCTCCTCTCCGGGAGCAGCTCTACATGAACGTGGGTGAAGCGACACCAGGGGCAGGGCGAGCGCAGGCTGTGTGCATGCATTTGGGCCAGTTTTAAGAGGATTTGCGCGCGCTGCGAGCTCGCATGGGAAGAATTTGCGCACGCATGTTACTCCATGTTTATTTTAAGAGGATTTGCATGAGCTGCAAGCTTGCACTGGAGCAATTTGCTCGTGCATTAAAGAGGCAGATTTGGAATCGAGCGGCAGGCGTGCACGCATTTGTCGTTGGCTCTGAGACAACGCATGCATGATGCGCTGTCCACACACACACACACACACACACACACACACACACCAGAGATCCATGCTGTGATGATACCCCTCGGACGGCCATGACTGTCGTGGTTAATTCAGTAAAAGTGTCTCTGAGAGTGAAGGCGGTAATTGGGCGAGTTGAGGTGTGTGTGTGTGTGTGTGTGTGTGTGTGTGTGGTGAGGGTGACGGCAGATGATTTGAAGATGACAGGAGTGTACCAGAATTCAGGTAGTGGGTGGGGTTTTCTCTCTCTCTTTCCTCTTCTCTCTCTCTCTCACACACACACACACACACACACTCAAACACACTGCATTCTTTCACAAATGTCTTCTGTTTTCTTTGATCTATTTTTTCTAGATCTCCTTCCTCATGTACCCTCTGACTTTAGTAAGTAGTGGCTAATCCCTCCTCCACCCCCCAAAACCCCTGCAGTTTCAATGACAGAAACATCAAAATATTGACTAAAGGATTTTAAATTCATTATTATCTGTATTTATATCACAAGTGGAGGCCGGGCCACTGTTTCATCTGTCTCTCTTCTGCAGCCTCTTCTGTCTGTCTGCCTTCTTACTCTCTTCCTGCCTCTGTCTTCTCCGCCTCTCTCTCTTCAGGTGTCTCTCTCCTCTGCCTTCTCTGTCTCTTCTTCATCTTCTCTCTTCTTTCTTCCTTTCTCTCTCTCCGTCTCTCTCTGTCTTCTCTCTGTCTCTTCTCTGTTCGTCTCTCTCTCTCTCTCTCTCCGTTTCTTCTCTTCGTCTTCATCTCTCTCTCCTTCTCTCCTGCCTTCTCTCTGTCTTCGTCTCTCCATCTCTCTTCTCTCTTCTCTCGTCTCTCTCTCTCCGCTCTTTCTCTCTGTCTTTCCGTCTCTCTCCATCTCTCTTCTTTCTTCCTTCTTTTCTGTTCCTCTTCTTCCTCTTCTCTCTCTCAATCTTCTCTCTTCTCTGTTCTTCTTCTCTCTTCTCGTCTCTCTCTGTTCCTCCATCCTCTCTGTCTTCTTCTCCATTCTTCTCTCTCTCCTCTTCTTCTTTCTTCATCTTTCGTTTTCTCCGTCTTCTTTCTCTGAAAACTTCTCTGTTTTCCATCTCTCTCTCCTCTCTCTCTCTCTTCTCTCTCTTCATTTTCTCTCTTCAGTCTTTCTCTTCTCTTCCTCTCTTCTCTCTCTTCTCTCTTCTCTCTCTCTCTCTCTCTGTGTGTGTGATGGTGCGTGAGGGTCATGGCCTCTGCGACTACGATGTATCGATAATCTCTGTCACTTTCCTGCCTTTCGGCCACACAAGAGTTCAGAGGCAAAGGAGTGAGAGAAGAGAGAGAGAGAGAGAGAGAGAGAGAGACAGAGAGACAGAGAGAGAGAGAGGGAGAGAGACAGAGAGAGACAGAGAGGAGAGAGGAGAGAGAGAGAGAGAGAGACAGAGAGAGACAGAGAGAGAGAGAAACAGAGAGAGAGAAATGAGAGAGAGAGAGACAGGAGAGAGACAGAGAGAGAGAGAAACAGAGAGAGGGGAGAGAGAGACAGAGAGAGAGAGAGAGAGATGGAGAGAGACAGAGAGAGACAGAGAGAGAGAGAAACAGAGAGAGGAGAGAGAGATAGAGGAGAAGAGAGAGAGAGAGACAGAGAAGAGAGCGAGAGAGAGAGAGACAGAGAGAGAGACAGAGAGAGAGAAACAGAGAGAGAGAGACAGAGAAGAGAGCGAGAGAGAGACAGAGAGAGAGGGGGGGAGAGAGGGAGAGAGAGCGGGAGAGAGAGAGGGAGAGGGAGAGATAGAGAAGGAGAGAGGGAGTGATAGAGGGAGAGAGAGAAATAGGAAAGAGAGGGAGAGAGAGAGAGAGGAGAGAGGGAGGAGACAGGGAGAGGGGGAGAGAGGAGAGAGAGAGAGAGAGAGGAGCGAGGGAGAGATAGAGTTAGAAAGAGGAAGAGATAGAGAGAGGGAGAGATAGAGAGGGAGAGATGGAGAGAGAGAGGGAGAGAGAGAGAGGGAGAGATAGAGAGAGGGAAGGAGAGAGATAGAGAGGAAGGGAGAGATAGAGAGAGAGTGAGGGAGAGAGGAGAGGAGGAGAGAGAGAGAGAGAGATGGAGAGAGGGGGAGGGAGAGAGAGAGGGGAGAGAGAGAGAGAGATGGAGAGAGAGGAGGGAGGAGAGATGGAGGGAGAGGGAGAGGGAGGGAGAGAGAGAGAGGATGGAGAGATAGGAGAGGAGTGGGATGGAGAGAGAGAGGAGAGATAGGCAGGCAGGGAGGAGAGAGATAGAGAGAGGGAGAGATAGAAAGAGGGAGAGATGGAGAGGGAGAGAGAGAGAGAGAGAGATAGAGAGAGAGAGGGAGAGAGATGGAGTGGAGAGGGAGAGGGAGGAGAGAGAGAGAGATGGAGAGATAGAGAGAGGGATGGAGAGAGAGAGGGAGAGATAGAGAGAGGGAGAGATGGAGAGGGAGGGAGAGAGAGAGAGAGAGATAGAGAGAGAGAGGGGAGGAGAGAGATGGAGAGAGAGGAGAGGGAGAGATAGAGAGAGGGAGGGAGAGAGATAGAGAGAGGGAGGAGAGATAGAGAGAGGGAGAGAGAGAGAGGGAGAGAGAGAGAGGGAGGGAGAGATAGAGAGAGGGAGAGAGAGAGGGAGGGAGAGAGAGAGGAGGGAGAGAGATGGAGAGAGGGAGAGATGAGAGAGAGTGGGAGAGAGAGAGGAGGGAGAGAGATGAGAGAGGGAGAGATAGAGAGAGGGGAGAGAGAGAGGAGGGAGAGGAGAGAGGAGGAGAGAGGATGGAGAGAGGGGAGAGAGGAGAGAGAGTGAGAGAGAGAGAGAGGAGGAGAGAGAGGGAGGGAGAGAGAGAGTGGAGGGGAGGAGAGGGCGGAGAGAGGGAGAGAGAGAGGGAGGAGAGAGATGAGAGAGGAGAGATAGAGAGGAGGGAGAGGAGAGAGAGAGGGAGAGAGAGAGGGAGGGAGAGAGATGGAGAGGGAGAGATAGGAGAGAGGGAGAGAGAGAGAGAGAGAGAGAGAGAGGAGAGAGAGAGAGGGAGAGATAGAAGAGGGAGAGAGAGGGAGAGATAGAGAGAGGGAGAGAGAGGGAGAGAGAGGGAGAGATAGAGAGAGGGAGAGAGAGGGAGAAAGTTGTGCTGTTATTAAACTGGTGCTTGAACAGTCCAGTGCAGTCAGTCAGACTCTTGCTCTGGATCAGGATGAAGGTCTGATTCATTCCTGAGGATTAAACAGAAACTCAGATCCTTTCTGTAAACCAGGCCTCAGTAAAGCAGCAGGGACGACGTGAAAGTGTTTACAGTGAGAGGAAGTAAATGTCTGGTTACAGGGTGGGAGGGACGAGTGGAAGCAGAGACGTAAGACACAAGTGATGAGGAGCGACGGGTCCATGGAGGAGACTGATGGTGGGGGAAACCGCTTTTACTGTGATATGTGTGCACTGAAGACCACTAGTGTTGATCTGAGCCAAAACATTTGGTGCAATTACAAAAAGGATAAAAATTCTGCTTTTAAATTGGATTATTTATTTCAAAAAGCAGCTAAATTCTGCCAGTGTCCCATTTAAATATGCCATACTTGTGTGTGTATGTAATAAAGATAATAAATGTATTAACTGATCTGTTAATTTGTTTACAGTTCAGTAATCAGTGCTGAAATGTGTTTCTCAGGTGTTTGGTGTGAAGTTTAAATATTAAATTGCGTTTGAACGCGGCTGATTGGCTCTCAGGGAGGGTCACGTGGTTGAATAAGTGAATCAGTACCCGCCGCATCAGCGTCCGCGCGCGCGCGGCCTGCGCCCCTCGCGCGTCGTTTTAAATTCGAAATTTAACGGAAAAATAACGGTCTCCAGCGGCCAGCGCTACTCCTGAGGAGAAAAACAGGTCTTATTATTATCATTTCCTGTATAGTTTATTATAACTTTGCGATTATTATTACTGTTCATCAATGTTTTATCGCTTCGAGACGTTGTTTATTTAGTTTACTCCACTAACATTGCGCAGTTAAATGTGATAATAAACGGTGACTGAAGGCCTCTGAGTGGAAGCTAACCATCTTCACCAACATGGACAGTCGCTGATTTTCACGTTTTACCGTTTATTTGTGACAGTTGGAGCTGTGAAAGGTGTTTTATATGTACAATATCTCTGTCTGGTGAATGCTAGCCTTTGTATTTATATTAACGGCATTTAGCAGACGCTCTTCTCCAGAGTGACTTCCATGTCCTAACTACAGGGACAGTCTCTGGAGACACTCAGGGTTAAGGGTCTTGCCCAGGAACCCAGTGATGGTAGTGCCAGGGGTGAGATCCGAACCTGGGACGTCTTGGTCCATAAGTCACCACGGCGGTGGTTTAGTGGTAGGATAATTGCTTATGGCTGCGATGGACCTGTCCAGGGTGTGTCCCTGTCCTTCGCCCTGTGTGAGCTGGGATGGACTCCAGCAAGGCCCCTAATTAGGACAAGCGGCACAGAAAATGACTGACTGACTATTTGCTTATGGGCCAAGCGTTCACAGGTTTAAATCTCACCTCCAGTGGGTGGTTGGGGTTGTTAAACCTGCTGTCTGATCCCAGGTCAGTTAAACAGGGCTTTCTAGCTTCTGCTGTTTTGTTACTCTGTTGTCCGATTTTTTTGCTCCAAACAAGGTGATGGAGGGAAGAAAACCAGCTTTTTAAGGGATAAAAGACAAACATGGTTAGAAAAAATGCAGAGGAAGAGTTAACAGATGACAGTTGGTCAGGTTGGGGTTAGTTTCGCAGTGTTTCATCATTTGGTTCTGCTTTTTGGCGGTTCTCTGTATGAGCAGCGTGCACTTGTGTTGTGTGATAGATTGCCATTATGTTATAGCTGTATCTTCTTTTTCTTTTGGGGTCACCACAGCAGATCATCTGCTTGTCTTCCTGTCCTCTGTATCTTCCTCTTTCACACTGACTGCCTGTCTGTCCTCTCTCACCACATCCATAAACCTCTTTTTCCTTCCTCTTCTCCTCTTGCAGCTTTTCTTCTCTCCTCTGGACATGTCCAAACTCACAGACTCACTTCTCTCACTCTGTCTTCAAACCATCCAACCTGTCCTTCTAATATAGTCTTTTCTAATCCTGTCTATCCTCGTCTCTCCTGACACAAACCTCAGCATCCTTTAACTCTGACACCTCTTTTCGTCAGTGCCACTGTCAACCCTTATAACCTAGCTGGTCTCACTACTGTCCTGTAAACCTTCCCTTTCACTCTTGCTGGTCCCCGTCTGTCACACATCACTCCTGTCACTCTGCTCCTCCCATTGCAACCTGCCTGCACTCTCTTCTTCACCTCTCATTGCACTCATCTTTACTCTGAACTGAAACTCCTCCAACTTCACAACCTCTGCTCCCTGCATCCTATCCACTCTGCTGTTCTCCCTTTTATCCGTACTCATGTATTCTGTCTTTGTCCTAAAGCCTTTTATTTCTCTCCTCTCTAGAGCAAATCTCCACCTATTTAATCAGTGAATCCCTGCATCCATCCAGTACACGGGCAAGGCTGTTGAACTGTAGAATCTGTTCATCGTTATCGCGATACTGGTCTCTGCAGTACTGATACACAAACAAGCCTTTCACAAATGAGTATTTTTACAAGCTGACCCATCAAAGCTCCACATCCATTTTGAGAATTCAGGTTTACATGTAATCCAACCAAAGCAAAATTATTATTTAGTCAATTAAGTCAATCAAGTCAATGCCAATATGTAGCAATTTAATTGCAATGGCAGGTTTTTGGCATTGCATGATATGAGATTTATGCATGGCCTAAGCATGGGCATGACCTAACACAATGATTAAACAATTTTTTTCGCACAACCCAGACTTCTCATGGACTACATTTGGGGTAATTGGAAAATTTGTATTGATTTGATTTTACAGCAAATCTTTAATAAAGGTTTTTTCCGCAACCCATTTCAGTAGAACTTTATTCCATTGTGACTATTCCCTGTTTTACAACCCCCATATTCCTCAGAGCACTAACGTTACTTATAACACTAACTAATGGAGTCCATGTTTGCACTAAATTAAATATATCACTTGAATGGAGTTGTATGAAATGATGCCTGGAAGTGTTTTACCAATGTCTGGAAGAGTAAACGTTGTTCCATCATACACCTCTCACATGCTAAACAGTCTCTGATCGATTATGTGGGTGGACTGGAGTGTAATTAGAAGTGCAGCCAATGTAAGCAGTGTTGGTATATTGGAATAAGCATAGCTTTTACTCACTCCTCCACACTCCTCTTAAAGGTATTATTTCATGTCAGTCCATTCACTTAATATATTTAAATTAATGTCCCTGTGGACTGGCTCCCCCTTCACAGCTCTCCGATCAGTCTCTAGGGCCAGTTTATATCTGAACAGACTCCACAACGTAGCCTAACAACATAGAGTGTGTTTGGTCTGCTTGGTAAATTGCTTTAAATTTGCACCTTCTACACCCTTTTCAAACTATGCTTGATGCCAGTTTCTTGCTTCTTCAACCTGATGAAATTAACTGGAAAGTTACCTTTAACTAGTAATGTGTGTCATATTTTCAGTCCACAATTAAACTCTCTAACAATCATCTTCTCTTAAATCGGGGGGGGGGGGGTGTTTTTATTAAATAATGTTACTGAGTTAGAAATGAGTATATTAGAGGGACAGCCCAGGTTAGACGTTTTGGAGTCAAAGTTAGAGAAGCAGGATTGCATCGGTTTGGAGAGCAGACGTCCAGAGGAGACGAGGATTAGATTGGGAGGAGGATGTTGAAGATCAAGCTGCCGGAAAAGAGGAAGACAGAGGAGGATCTTCATGGTCATGGTGACAGAAGACATGGACTTGGTGAGAGAGGGTGACCCCTAAACTGGAGCAGCCGAAATAAGAAGAAGAAGAAGAAGAAGCAGAAATGTTGAAGTGTAAAACAAATTTTGTGTGCTGTTTTTTTATTTGCTCTTTTATCAGTGAGTAAAACCAGCAGGAGTGCTTCTTCTGGGTGTTTGCTGAGATGATCTAAAGGCTTAATGATCAAAAGTAGATAAATATGAGCTTTTTATAGACTGTGTCTATAGTCTTAATAAATTAGATCTGGTTATGAATATTTACACTAATTTTGTTTTATATATATATATTTATCTATTTTCTGATGCCTCAAAAGATGCCATACAGATAAAATGTGTGTGCTAATTTATCACCCTGTTCCGTATTTATGAATAACATATAAAGTCTCTAGTAAAATCATTCACCACTGAATTATTGATCTGAAAATGTATTTCTGATCCGTACATGTTGGAGGGCTGAGTTTCATGCTACAAATGCACCTCAGACTAAAAAAGGTTTAAAAGTATAAAAGTATATGCATCTGAAGTGCAACATCAACCCCTTTCCAGCTTGGGACAGGTACTTCCCAAAGGCAGTAGTTAATATACTGTAGTTAATATACTGGACTGGATGAGACTTTGAATCGCTCTTCATATATACAATTGTTAAAAAGCACTTTTTGCCTACTTCTTTTTAAAAATACCACCAAAAGAAGGATTTTTATACATTTTTGAGCACTGAGAGGCAACTTATTATCACAGAAATCCTTTTAGTTTACCATATGGTTTAAAAGATACGACCACGTTAATAAACTGTGACACAATTCAAAGATATTTACTGCTGACTTTAAATAGACTTTGATGTTGCTTTATTCCACAGTGTTATATGAGATTGCAGCATGCATGCCTTAATCAGTCAAATGAAAATCTTGTGAGGGTTTTGAAGATGAAATGCAGCAAAATGTATAAAAAGAATATGGTATCATGTTATACTCTTGATAACCACAAGTGAAGTTCAACTGCCTGCAAGTCTTGATGGATCCATAAATGACGACTCCCAAAGGAATTAAATGTGATTCTTTTATTCCATTAATTAATTAAGTGTGATTATACCTTTTTGTTTTTTCACTTATGCTGTGAAATGTAATGTGCTGTGTGTATTTTTGTTAGATTTGAATGAGTTTTCCCTAGAATTGAAAAAAACCTGCTACCTTTAAGTTACACCATGGAAACCTCACAGGCTTCGTGTTCACAGTAATGTCTCTGGTCTTTATAACTTTGAGACCTTATTCTCAACTATTGGTTAAGTTGTCTTAAAATATATTGAGAAATAAATGAAGAAATGGAAATTTAGATATTATGATACATTTACATAGTTTTGTGCGTTTGACCTCAGAATAACTTTTTTTTTCTCCTTTCTTTTTTTTTCTTTTTTACAGTTGGAGGATACCATATATGAAGAAAGCACTTGGATATTTTTTTCATGTTAAGGATGTACAACATTTTGTCTTGACAAAACTGCTCCTAAGGGCACATTTTCTCTAGACATTTTTCTTCATCCCTCAGGGTTGGCTTTCAAAACTCATAAGTGTTTTTTTTTGTCTGCTCTTTGTTGACCACCACTGGATACAAGACCAGTTCTGCTTCACTGCATTTGGAGCGCAAACACGCTTTACTGTTGCCCTCCATGGTTTCTGCTCATCTAAAGAAGCTATCGTCTTATATTTTAAAGATTTGCAAAGGAATGTTTACAAAGAAACTGGCAAATTCCACAAAAAAGAAAGAGAGTAGCGAAAATAAAAAAGAGCCTAAATCGTCCCCTGAATTGCACGCCCGGAATCCGACATTTTCCACCACGTTGAAAAGCACAGTTAAAAAGATATCCAAATGCTCATCAGCACGCAATATATCTCTTGAGGAAGAGGACGGTAAAAACGACTGCTCTTCTCTTTCTCCCACATTCAGTTACCGTGTGGCGATTGCTAACGGACTCCAAAAGAATGCTCTTTTGTTGAATAATGAATTTCACGAAGTATTGTCTATTGACAGTAGTTATTCTGACTCACTAAACGAGGCCAAGCTTGTCCATAGATTCGATGAACAAAAAGCTTACACGATGCCAGTAAGGAGGAACAGGAAGAGTATGATTAGCTTAGCGCCCTCGGACGGCAGCTCGGAAGGTGAGCGTGGAGAGCGCACTAGTCTCCACACTCTTCGACTAGGTGCCCTGAAAAAGCTGAGGAAGTGGAAGAAAAGCCAAGAATGTGTCTCCTCAGATTCAGAGGCCAGCAATTGGAGAAAAACTCTTGGCATCCGGAGCAAGTCTCTGGATCGAGCTGGAAGACAGCAGAAAACAACTACCTTGGAGCCAGGATCCAGCTCCACGGGTTGCATCAGTCAAACACAGGATGTGATGGAGATGATCTTCAAAGAGCTTCAGGGAATCAGTCAAATTGAGTCTGAGCTTTCAGAGTTGAGAGGGCATGTAAATGCTCTCAAAAGCTCCATTGATGAAATCTCTAGCAGTGTAGAGGTGGTGCAGAGTGAAATCGAGCAGCTTCGCTCCGGATTTGTGCAGTCCAGGAGAGAGACACGTGATATCCACGACTACATCAGACAGATTAGCCAACAGACCAACAAAGCTACTTTGAGATTCCTAAATGTGCCTGAGGAGAAGTTTGAGAGGACTGAGGAACTAATTTATCAGATTTTGAAAGAGAAAATGGGTTTCGTTGAAGCACACAGGACACTTAAAATTGAGCTGGCCCATCGATTGGGGCAACAAAGAGAATGTTCAAATGCTAAACCTCGCCCTATCATAGTTATTTTTTCAACTCCTCAAGACAGGGACTTAGTTTTGAAAAAATGTTATAAGCTTAAAGGCACCGGAATATCAATCTCAACTGACAGTCTCACACATGACTCAAAAGAGAGGAAAGATAAGGAGATGAGCTCCTCCCAGACATATGAAAGCATGGACATTAAAGTCTCAGCCAAAGACAAGGCTGAAAGTGATGACTGGGACTCAATGGACAGTGACAAAGAGCTTGACGAATTGAATAAAAACAAATTTGCAATTGTGTCCAAACCACCTCTGAAAACTAAATCAGACAAAAAAAAGTCCCACGATCACAGGCGGTCTGCAGATGACACTGCATACTCTGTGCATTATGCAGATGATACTGCATACGATGACAAGCAACACAAATCTTACTATTCAGATATAACTCCCGGCTGGCTCTCCCAGAGTGACTACTCCACGCCTAAACTCAGTCGATCAGAATCGGACTGCTCCAAATTATGTCAGTCGTACTCTGAGGACTTCTCTGAGAGCCAGTACTTTAGCAGAGCAAATGGATGTTCCCTGCTTTCTTCTTCAGATCAGGAGCTCTGGCAGCGGAAACAGGAAGACATGGCTACTTCTTGGTATGCAAGTCCACCCAGTCAAACCCTCAGTCAGGAGCACCCACCATACGTGGAACACAATGAAGTCGAGACCACAGAGACCATCGACAGTGGTGTCAGTAATGGTCTGATCTGTATTTCAGGGGACAGAAGTCACTATAGCGGCTCTCAGCTCTCCCTGCAAGCTGACCTCTCACCTTGGAAAGACTGGCATCACCTTGAACAAGGCGCTGACTCAGGTTTGGATGCATCAACTGAACAAAATATAGTTTCAGAAATCAGCAGCCCATTTGATCCTGCTGCCAATCCCGGGTTCCCTGAGAAAATTACCAAATGCCTTGAGGTTGACTTGCAGTTTGAGGGTGAGACCTTTTTGACATTTGACAGCACACCTGAGACAGCTCAAGAGGTTGACTTGGAGCCTGAACCTATTACTGAACCTGAGTTAGAGCCTGAGCCAGAACCTGAACCAGAACTTGAGCCAGTACCTGAACCAGAACCTGAGATTGAGGCTATAGTAGAACCCATGCCGACACCGATACCCATACCAGAACCTAAGAAGGAAACAAAAACAGAAAAGAAACAGAAGGCCAAGCCTAAAGTCCTATCCAAGCCAGAGTCAGCTCCCCAAACGCTGCAACGTCCAGAGGTCAAGGCGAACCACTTGCAACAAAATCAAAAGTCTTCCTCTATGTACCGTAGCCAGAGTGAGATCAGGGCTGAGAAAGTGGAAGAAGTCCCCAAATCCTGGAGCAGCCGGCTGAGCATAGACCTGTCTGAGAAAACCTTTAGCTTTGGAGGTTTTGGGTCCACCCTTCAAAGAGCCAAATCAGCCTTAGAGGTCGTCTGGAATAAGGGCTCCCAAAGCTCTAGTGCTCCTGCCGAAGAGCCAAGCACCTCTTCATTCATGGGTCGCTTCAGAACCATGTCCCAGTCCACGGCTAATGGTTCTAGCACTACAATCGACTCTGATGTTTACACAGAGCCCTTCTACTACAAGGCTGATGAGGAAGAACAAGTCACAGAACAACCAGTGGACAGCGAGACACATTACGTTGAGGTGATGGAGCAAGTACTGGCCAGCCTTGAGAACAGAACAAATGCCAATGAGGCTGAGGAACCATACCAAGAGGAGGAGTATGAGGTCTCGCAAGAATATGACATTTCACAAGAAGGCAACCCCGTCTTGGAATATGACTGCAGCCTAGATGACCAATACGATGAAGAATATGCTGAGGACTATGATGACAACCAGATGACAGAGGACACAGCAGAGTATGAAGCGATGGTGGAGTACATTGAAGAAACTGAAGACACAGCTGATGAGGATGATAAACAAGAGGAAGAGGAAGCAGAAGTGGAAACGGAGATGGAAGACAGTGCACAGACACAAGGAGCTGAGGAGGTCAAAGAAACAGTGACTCAGGAAGACGAGAATAAAAATGTCACTGAAGCCCCTGCAGCGGTGGTGGAAGCAGCCCCCAAGAAAAGGATACGACCTACCTTTAAGGAAGCTGCTCTGAGGGCCTACAGGAAACAAATGGCTGAGCTGGAGCAACAGATTCTTGCTGGAGGTATGGGCTTGCTATTTTTGACTATTGTTGAACATAGAATTCACACAGTTACAATTGTTAGGCAAGTGAGTATTTTGAGGATTCATTTTTATCTGGAACTGTCTGTCAATCCAAAACGCTAAAACCCTGAAACCTGAATGTTGTACAGAGGGCATGTGAGTGTGAACATTCTGAGCGGATACATGTGTCACAATTATTAAGACACTATTAGTGTGCAGAATTATTAAGTAACAAAATGACAAACGAAAATTTTCCCATCTCACTTCATTTTAACTTTATTTTCTCAAATTGAAGTGAGAATAATAAACAAACAACTTAAAATGTACAAATAACATTTCTGACATTTAAAAAAATTAATGAGCAATATAGTCTCCCTTCTTTTTAATAACTCATGATCCTTCCATTCAGGGAGTCTGTCAGTTTCTCACTCTGTTAATCAACTTTTTGTACAGCAGCAACCACAGCCTTCCAGACACTGTTCAGAGAGGTGAGCTGTTCTCCTTCCCCATAAATCTGCTGTTTAAGAAGGTCCACAAGTTCTCAACGGGGTTTAGTTCGGGTGAGGAAGGGGGCGTGTCTTTATTCTTTCATCTTTTCGGCCTTTACTGGCGAGACATGCAATGGAGAACTTCCATGCGTGTGCAGGAACATTGTCCTGCAGAAAAATCATGGTCTTCACGAAAGATGCAGACCTCGTCCTTGACCACTGCTTGAAGAAAGTGTCTTCTAAAAACTGGCAGTAGGTCTGGGAGTTGATGTGGAGTCCATCTTCAACCTGAAAAGGTTTAACTAGCTCATCTGAAATAATACCAGCCCATACCAGTACACCACCTCCACCTTGCTGGTGTCTGAGTGGACGTGGAGCTCTGTGCTCATTACTGTTCCAGCCATGGGCCCGTCCATCTGGTTCGTGAAGAGTCACTCTCATCTCATCTCCATAAAACCTGAAAAATCTGTCTTGAGATCTTTCTTGGTCCAGTCTTGATGTTTCAGCTGTTTCTTGTTCAGTGATGGTGTTTCAGTCTTCCTTATCTTGTCCACGTCTCTGAGTGAGTGAAAACCTTGTACTTCTGGACACTCCAGGTAGGTTCAGTTCAGGAATAAGACAGCACTGGAGGATCATGGGTTCCTGGTAGCGTCACTTTCTTCTTCTTAAATCTTTGGAAGTTAATTTGTGTATTTTTCTCAACATGTGACTCTGTTGACTGTTTGTTACAAACCGTTTGATGGTTCTGTGATCACGACCTGATATCTTAGACATTTCATCTGCTGCATCTGAGAGACTGCAATTTTTGACTTCTCAGAGTCAGTTCTCTGTCTTTTATGTCCCTTTTTTAACTGCGTAGGAAAAGAAGCTTCCTAATAATTCTGCACACCTTGATAAAGGCTGTTGATCTTCTTAGGTCACAACCCCCTCATTACACAGATACACATCACCTGATCTGCTTAAATCCTATCAGCAAGTTTATACAGCTTGGAACTGGAATATATTCATAAAAATTATGATCTGGTCCAAAGACTCACTTGCCTAATTATTATACACATTGTTTCACATACTGATTTTATGTTAATGAGTTAAGCGTAAACCAAGATGAAGAAAAATGTTCTGTGTCTAAATCCCTCTTTGGGAGGAGTTTATATTAGAAAGCCCATTCTGTGCTAAGAAGGAAGTTTTGTGATAAGATTTACATAAACGTTGACACCCACAGTGACCCCTGAAAGTATGTGGACATTTGTGCTACGCTCTCAAACGTCCTGAGGTCATTGGGTTCAAAACAAAATTTCAAACTTAGTTTTAGTCTTAGTATTTATCTTGAATAAAGCCTAAACAAGTTTACCAATGGTCATTTGGTTCAAATGTCCAAATACATTTTGGGAGCTGATCTAACTTATATGTGGCCGGTTGTGCTTTAAAAAAATCTGGATGCTTTTGAAGCTTTGAAGGTGCTTTTGGGAAAGGGCTAAGCGGTGAGTGCAGGTGTTTGATATTGAGTTGATATTGAGGCTTTTGAATTGCTTATTGATTTCTGTTTGTATGTGTCTGTCTGTGGAGTGGGTGATGCTGCCATTCTAGCACTATAATCAGCAATGACTTTGTCAGGAGCAGTGTTGCCTCAGTCTAAAATGAGAACGACGAATGGTTTCCCAGATAGCATTGTTAAAATATGAACATGCACTTAACATTAATGATGAAGACTTTCTTCATTGTATACTACAGTGATGCTGATTTAGGGATTGGCACTGTGAAAACCCATTTACTGGGCAATCTGATGGGTCATTACCAGATGAGAGTGGTGCGCTGTGGTTGCCTTTTAATCACAGATAATATCTGAATGCAGCGGCTGGCTATTGATTCAGCGGATGAAAACAACAAGCTTGTGGATATGCTTCGGTGGAAAGAGGATGGAAAAGCACTCGACAGGCATGGAGTGTATTACAGACGAGCAAGGGACCAGGGGAATTTCCGCCCTGCATTACTCACTCTACGCAAGCTCTTGACCTAGATGTGGGAAGCACATTCAGAATGCACAGTAAACTTGCACTGCATGCTGTCTTCCCTCCCAGAGAAGTGATGGGATACAACTCGGTGTTTACACATCCTGCAAAGCTCAGCTTTGAACTCTCCCTCATATTTTTTTTGTTTCCACACACCTGATTGCTTTTGCGAAAGACCTGTTAATTAGCAGATGAGTCAGTAATGAGAAAATGGGAAATTTTAGAGCAGTAACATCTCCAGTGTTCATATGATGAGAAATATAATCAAGTTAAACTCTTCAGAAGCAGATGAATTGATTATGGAAGTTTTAAAAGTGAAAAAGCTACCCAATAAACTCTCCAGTGTCCACTTGACTCATAAACTTAATCAGGTTTAACTCTTTAGGAGCAGAGACAGCTGCGCAGGAGTTCATTTAACTCTAATGACTGTACAAGGATTATATTGTGCTCTCTCACAGCCCTTCAGGGTCAAATTGGAGGAGCAGGAATTGATAAAACAGTTTAACTGAAACACCACAGGGGCAGCGGTTGTAGAGAAGTTACTGACTCTGAGTATGAGCTCATGTGAGTATGAGCACATTTGAAGGTGTTAGGTAAAAGTCTAGAAAGGTAACCTTCATACTAAAATGTGCTCATATGTCTGTTACAAGTTTCACACACTTGTAATATCTCTAAAAACATAAAAACAACTCAGCTTGCCATTAAATAAAGCATTAAATGCTTTGCTCTGACAGCACAAGAAGCTGAAAGGGCTGCTTGCAGAAATGACCATTGTCAATTAGCTAATTTTTGACCATGTCAAGATTTCTGCCTCAAATTGAAGGCCTATCTCTAAGGGTCAGTCCTTATCATGGGATTTAACACAAAACACTAGCTATTTAGCAAGCCTTACGTTGCCAGGATTTTGCCACAGGTTGCCACGGGTTGCCACATTTCAGGAACTGAATTGCACAGTGAGCATCCACACTGAGCTAACAGTTCAGAGAGAAAGGAGCTTTTCTTTTGACATGCATCATTATTTTAGGAATTCCTTTGTAAAATAGAAAAGGACAGCAGAGCAGACACCTTTCTGTCCTCATTTTACATCAGATGCCTATTAATTATTTTAATGAGTCCTTTCATATCACCTGAAGCTGGAAAGGTTCCAGGTCAAATTTCTAATAAGGTTAATGCAAATCCCTGCAGTTTGGAAAGCACTGATGTCTTCATTGGCGAAAGCAAGAGCAAGTTCAGACTCCTCAGAAGTTAGTGGCACTGATTCTGACAGCCACTGTCATTTTTTCCTGAGGCAGCAGCTAATTAGGGAAGAAAATGAGAACGCCTCTCATGGACGGAGAGGGAGAGGAAGAGAGATTGAAATTTTGAGAGTAAGAGCCTTAAATGAGACAGTGTTGTGGCTGACCGTACCATGTGTAAGCTTGTGTTACAAGCATGTTTTAAAGGGCTTTTGAGTCAAAGTCTCGGAGGATTTGTTCTTCTTGCCAAGCCAATCTTCACGTCACTGCAGCCACCACTGCATTCATATGCTAATTCACACTCCCAAGGGCATTGGCTAACCAGGTCAGCCTTCCTTGGAATATTTACAGTATTTCAGTTTCATTCTGTGCCCCTTGTGTGTTTCTGAGGAAATGGCCAGCTTTTTTTTAACTCTACTTGCCACAGAGTGCGCTTACAGTCCACCAAATTTTCTTCACAAAACATGATATTTACCTTCTCAGGCGAATCTGTATGTGATCTTGTGGTGCTTTCAGATGGATGCCATAGAGAATAAATACTGATCCTCACAAAGTACATTAATGTGATCACTGGCTCCTTTATAGCCGATTAACTGCAGGGAGTTTCTGCCCATTGGCTATCGAAGCAGAACCGTCCTGAATTGCTTTTAGATTGGTATTTTGTTGGCACTTTATTCTAGTTTAATCTTTCTCCTTACCTCAGACATACCAAACAATACAGCTCGATAATGTTGTATGTTTCTGTCACAGTTTTATTTATGGCAGTTATTTTTATTGGTTTCACATTGATCATACCAGGAAAGTCAAGAATTCAGATTAAACCTCAATGATGGTTTCTGTACCTAGCAATACATCACACACAATTGCGTCTAGCATTAGTCCACTACAGCAGTAGTCTCCCGGTAGCTTAAGAGCTTAGTTTAGGGCAAACAGGGAATCAAGCCTGTGACTTCTTGACATATTGCAGGAGAGCTTTTACTGCTGCAGAAAAATCAAAAGGATTCCAAAGGGAGGCATTTGCAGAGAATTGAGGACAAAGTGGTGGGGATCAAATTTCCATTCTTGTCTCCTCGACCAGTTGTTGTGACTATGGGGTGTCTCTGAAATGCTGACCCAAAGATATTATCTGAATGCAAACATTTATCTACAATCTAGTACTTTAGGAGAACAGGACCTTTCAAAAGCAACCAGAATACATGTTGCTCCATAAACGTCTTATTAAGTGAAACTATGGCTGTATTAACAGTTTCAGAGTAAGTAAGATAACAAATAAAAGATTAAAAAGAAAACTCAATTATTTGTGTAGTCTTCAAACAGTAATAAATAAAAAAATACTTTATATTACCTTTCCATTTATTATTTACAGGCCTTTGTTTTTTTTCAATGATAAATCATTTATCTGTCTCTCATTTTATATGTCATCACCAACCAAAGGCAGCATTTTATATTTTTATATACATATAATGACGAAATAGTCATGCCACATGGGTTCGTTATTGAACTGTTACCTCGGTATGTTGACGTTTGGCTCGTATGTAGGCTAGTTATAGCTAAAGCAGGGACTGAAACCGTTAAAACGTGGGTGCTTCATTGAGTTCCACTGAGATCTATCTCCATTTTGCCATTTTAAGTGTTATTAAAAGAAGACTTTTTATTTTGTTCACTTCCTTTCAGCACAGTATATTTCAAATGTGAATATTGTATTACGTTGTTGCCAATTATATTAGTTCTTTAACATGCAGAAGCTTGACATTGCTTGAATGCTTTTTGTGTTTTTTTTTTTGCAATTCCGAAGTTATAAAAGGGAGGGTTTCACCTCAAGAGTCAAGTTCAAATGAAAAAGGCGCAAAAAAATGGGTAATGTTTAATTCAGGATTTTGCGCTTGGCTCACTCACTCTGAAAAGTAACCTTCATCTTGGTGGTGAAGAATGAAGCAGGTTAAACCGGAAGCAGCTAATCAATGCTCAACCTGACCATGTTTTCAATGTCTTTACTTTATTGACCAGATCGATTTATACCTGCCACTGCCCAGTCTGCTTCCTTTCCCCCGAGAAGGATGAACTTTGGCTTTTGTTTGTTAGTCTTTGATGTCTCTGCCGACCTACTTGGTTTCAAAGGCTTGCGGGCTGAGATGTATCTTTTATAGACTTGTGGATGTGGTTTAGGACACAGAATGACTGTAAAGCTGAACATCAGCACAGTCATTAGAGACAAACATCAGTGCAATGGCAAAGTAGGACTGACCTCAACTTAGATTCCTCCCCATATAAGAATTCACAGCAACGGCCTCTGCCTTTGGCTACACACTGACGTTTTGTTTAATGAATTTGTGTTGGGATCATGTAGAGCACAGTGTGTGTAATACAGTCACATGCAAAAGAGAAACGGAAAAAAATTCACATCTGCTATACAATAAGTAAATTATGGCATTTTCCAGCAAATGCACAATTTGTATTTTTATGCTGAGATCATAATATTTTAAAAAAGTAATAATAAAAAATAACATTAATATGTTACTGAAGATGTTAAGGGTTGCCAAAGAGGGTCAGCCATCACCAATTTTATCATGTCTTCTGCATCTTCCACCTTCAAACCAGCTGTCTGCATGTCCTCTCTCACCACATCCATAAACCTCCTCTTTGGTCTTCCTCTTTTCCTCGCTCCTGGCAGCTCCATCTTCAACATCCTTCTCTTCGTCTCTCCTCTGGATATGTCGAGACCAACGCAACCTTGCTTCTCTGACTTTGTCTCCAAAATATGCTAATTTCTCTTTTTATCATTCTTAGCAAATGAAAATTAATTTCACAAATTGTTTTATTTGTAAGGGACGCATATTTATTTACCTGATTATACATCAACCAAGCATTTCATTTGACTTAGAACATTTGCATAAGACTGTAAAATGTACAGAAGACATGAAAGATGTAGTCAGTGAGGTTGTGTTTGGGCTTAATTGTTTGATCTAAATTGGATATCGACAAGGTGAAAATGTATTGAACTGAATGAGACGTGACTTGTGTCAGAGGTGATTCGAAATGGCAGGAATGTTTGTTTTAAGAATTGCCATGGTTGACATTAAGCTAGGATGGAACGGATGAAAAAGAGCCATGAGGGTCACCTAAAAAGAAAAGATCAGAAACTTTGAAAACAGTGAAATGCAGTTGAGCTGGAGTAATAAGGCTTTCTTCACACTGATGCTTGCACTTCAGTGCTGACGATTTCAGGATACACTCTGAGCAGACATATCGCAATAATGAGAAATATCATGGTGATGCCCAGCTCTACTGTGCGTGTAATACAGCACATCCTGAGGCCGTTATAGGAGACGGGCACGCAATGTGAATGAGCGACTTCACTGTGTCATGACTCAGTACGTGTATGTTTGTGTGTGTGGGTGGGTGTGTGATTAAACTGAATGAGCTTATTTGGCTGGGTTTGTTTGGCCCTTTCCCATCAGGCACAAATCATTATAACAATGTGTAATCTGCGTCTTTTTATAGATCAAGCCCTTTGGCATTCTCACTATGCCAGTTTGTTTTGTTGTGTCTAACGATTTTTCCTCTCTTTAATTTTTTTTTGTCCCTCCATGCAGACAGCACTGCTTTGGACACACAGGTTTTCAGCACTGTTTTATTGTCCTAATGTGTTTGCGTGTACAGCCGAGGGTACACATTTGTACACCCCTGGTCTGATCCTCTACATCTTTGTTCATAATATAAAGCACAATAACTACTAAAGTACGTGCTGAATTTACTGTAGAGAAATCTAAAATGTGGTCTTTGCAAAAATTATAGCACGTTATATATTTTTTCCCAAAAGGCAAAGGAATTGCCCACAGGCATTTGCAGAAATCATCATTTTCAAATGTGGTCTCTCTAGTCAATATGACTCGACAAATTCTAATTCAGCCAGGGGTTTGCAAAATTTATGCACTCGGTTGTATAGTGTGATTTTGATCATTGCATCTTTTGCATTGTGCTTTTGATTTTATCCCAAAGACTAAAGCAGAAAGACTGACAGCACTCAATGCTGAATTACTTTAATGTTCTGTCTATAATGAAGGCTCAGCTCCACCCACTTTAACCACAGATAGGTTGTGTCAGATTACCTGCTTCAAACATTGTGTTCAAAGAAAATCAGTTCTTTGGAGTGACTCCAGATAAGCGTTTTACCTCATTCAAAGTCCATTAACAAATATATGGATATATAATTACACTTCTCTGCATCTTACTTTTTGAATACGCATGTAACAACTATATACTGCTATAAGCTAAACAACGAGGTAAACTAATAAACATTAAAGCAATTTTATTCCTGTACATGATCTGCACCTAAAATTTCTGCTCTTCCAGCATATGATAAATGAATTGTTAAATATCGGTTTTAATGATCAAACATCTGTCTGAAGCCAATAGTACCTTTTTCCTGCAAATATGAGCCAATACGTTTATATTTTGTGTCACATTCTTTAACTGATATGACTATTTCATAACAGATAGACATCAGAGGACAGACTCTAGCTTTAAGCCCCATATGTCTTACACACACACGACATGGCCCTAAGTTACAGACACCAGCCTCTGTAAATCAAAGTGACGTTAACAAATACTGTCCCCGTGGCCGTTCCTCTCGACAGTGTGTGGGGGCCGCCCAGAAATCGTCCTGACCTTACCCCACCTCTCACTGTCCCGCTGCCAAACTGTGTTTGATTTATTTCTGTTGGGGCATGATATGGTAATGAGAATGTTTGGTGTGATTGCTTGCTGACCTATTTGTGTTTCTGTCTCTATGTTATATTGACTGTTTGTATAATTATGTAAATGCATAGCAGTTGACATATTGTAAAATCTAAACCCTACACATGGGATCCATATTCACTTTAGATTAGATACCTTCACTGTCATTAAACAGAATAATAAAAAAATTGCAGCTTCACATATAACATGAACAGAAATTAAATCACACATTTATAAATAAGTCTTAAAAGGTACTTTACTATACCACATAAGCACAGTTTTGGCTTTCCAATTAATTTTGTTAGTCAGTGACTTTTTTAATCATGTGGAATAGTATATAATCAAGTTGATCTGAAGTCATGATTCTAGCCCAGTTTAGAGGAGACTCCATGGGGTCATTTGTGCTTCTCTGTAATTTTCATCTAGAATGGTCACATCAATGATTTTCTCACTTTGTCCCTTTGCAAATTAAAAAAGATGGGCATTTGATTTTAGTCTCACAACATTTACTTTAAACCTTATCTCCATCCCTCTTTAAATCAGAAAAGCGATGATTCAAATGCTGATTAAAGAGGTGATTGTAATGGCAACTTTAGGTAAAAAGCATTTTTATATTTACACATGGACCTGCTTGACACAATCACAGAAAAAACATATGAATTAAGAGCATGCATGTTCTTTTTTTATTTTGATGGTCCCCTGTAGCAATCTTGACAATGTTTGTTTGCCATAAATTTGAGCATATGCCAATGGAAACCATCAAAATAAAATATCCGACGAATTTCCCAATGAACACTATTTTGAAGATGCATGGTCTGTGTGGTCAGCATGTGTCTTCACTTCTCAAATACTGAAGCGTCTCTTTATCTTGTGTGTAAAGGGTCGTGGAAGCATCCTGGATCCAGTTAAGCTAGGCCTAAGCGGAGGAGGGTGAGTAGATAGATCTATAACCAATAACATAATATGATCTTCCTTTTTTTTCAAGGCTTCTAGAATGTCATGTCAATATCATGACAGATGTTTATGATTTTTTTTTTTTCTTTTTTAGTGCTGGGATGGCAATGAAAAGAACTGTCACTTTTCACTAAAGCTTTTGTTTTGCTCTTTAAGCTTGTATTCATTGTTTTATTTCAAATCCAGTGTACAGCTTTATGCATGATGATTGGTGTGCATTAAGGCAATGGTTCTTCCAAAAATCATATTTGCATCCCTTATTTGACAAAATGTATGATATGACAAGAAAATCTAGCTTGCTTTTTACAAATGTAGCTATTAGGAAGGACCTGACACCTCCCCTTCAAAAAATATAAAAAGCATAAAATAAACAAAGCAGTTTAAATAAATGTGATGTTTGTTTTTAAGGTATCCATTCCAAAGCTCATACAGTTATAAAAAGCTCTCATTCTGGTTAAGGCAGATAAGTATTGGCAGACTCATCTTGAAGGATGAGTATGTGAAGAGTGTTTTGGAGGCGAAGAGAGTATCAGACAAGGTGATGAGTCAGAAACTGGAAGCTGAAGGTGTAATAAGGAATGTTATTAGTGTTCCACAAGTTGGTTGTGTGATGGAGGAGAAATAAGAATTCTGGAAAGTGATGGCAGTGAATAGTTACCAGACTGCTGGGCAGCTGAAGGAGATCAATGCAAAAGTAGTAAGGAGGACAGTTAGAAAGGTACTTGCTGTGACATCTAGACAAAAGAAGGAGGATAAGGAAACCTGGTGATGGAACCCAGGAGTGTTTACAGAAGAAGAGGCAAGTGAAGAAGAAGTGGAATAGTCAGAGATGAAGAAGGTAGACAGGTGTACAAGGAGATGAAGCACAGTGTGAAGAAAACAGTGGTGAAGGCTAAGGATAAGGTGTTTGGTGAATTGTATGAGAGGTTGGACAGTAAGGAGGGGAGAAGGCCTTTACCGAATTACAGAGAGACAGATTTGCAGCAGGTCAGGACGATTAAAGATAGAAATGGAAACATTCATAAATAAGCAGAGCATGATGAGCAGATGGAAAGAACACTTTGTGGGTTGGATTGGATGGAAGATTGGATGATGTAAGGATAGCGAACCAGGAATTGCAGCGATTAAAGAGGATGCAGCAATGAAGAGGATGAAGAATGGAAACACTGTTGTTCCAGACGATATACTGGTGGAAGCATGGAGGTATTTAGGAGAGATGGCAGTGGTGTTTCGAACCAAATAGTTTAACACAATCTTGGAAAGTGAGAGGAGCCTGAGGCGTGAAGATGTTTACTGGTACTGATTTTCAAGAATAATGGTGATGAACAGAGCTGTAAAGGTATAAAGTTATAGCTATAAAGTTAATCTGCCACAGCATGAAGTTCTGGGAAAGAGCAGTGGAAGCAGGTAAAGAAAAGAGGTGATGATTAGTGAACAGCAGTATGGTTTGATGCTGAGAAAGATACAGAAAGATAAGAAAGATACAGATACAATGTTTACTCTGAGGTTGTTGATGGAGAAGTACAGAGAAGGTCATAAGGAGTTGCATTGTGCCTTTGTGGACTTGGAGAAAGCAGATGACAGGGTGCCTAGAGAGGAGTTGTGGTTTTGTATGAAGAAGTCAGGTGGCAGAAGATTAGTACTGGTTATGTATGAGGGCATTGTAACAGTGGTGAGATCTGCAGTAGGAGTGATAGATGCATTTAAAGTTGAGGTGGGATTACATCAAGGATCAGCACTGAGCCCATTCTTGTTTGCCATGGTAAAGGCCAGGTTGATGGACAAGGTTAGACAGGAGTCTCCTCCTGTTTGCTGTTATCTGTAGCAAGAGTAGGGAGCAGCTTGAGGAGAACCTGGAGATGTGGAGATCTGCTCTAGAGAGGAGAAGAATGAAAGTGAGTAGGACAAAGACAGAATAATTTTGAGTGAAAGGGAGGAAAGTGGAGAGGTTAGGGTGGAGGGAGTAAAGCTGAAGAAAGGTGGAGGAATTTAAACACTAGGGAACAACAGTTCAGAGTAACGGGGAGATTTGGAAGAGAGGTGAAGAAGAGAGTTCAGGCAGGTTGGAATGGATGGGGAAGAGTGGCAGGAGTGATCTGTGATAGACAGGGACCAGTAAGAGTGAAAGGAAATGTTTACAGAATGGCAGTTAGACCAGCTATACTATAGGGGTTGGAGAGGGGAGCGCTGATAAAAAAACAGGAGGTGGCGCTGAAGGTATCAGAGTTAAAGATGCTGAGATTTTCGTTGGGTGTGACGAGGTTGGACAGGATTAGAAATGAGTATATTAGAGGGACGGCTCATGTTAGATGTTTTGGACACAAAGTTAGAGAAGCAAGATTGCATTGGTTTGGACATGTCCAGAGGAGAGACGAGGATTATATTGGGAGAAGGATGTTGAAGATGGAGCTGCCAAAAAGGAAAAGAGGAAGACCAGAAAGGAGGTAATGGATGTGTTGAGACAGGAGATGCAAGCAGTTGGTTTGAAGGAGGCCTGGAAGAAATAGAGACAGTTCATCTGCTGTGGTGACCCCTAACGGGAGCAGCTGAGTGAAGAGCCTAGTGAATAAATCCCTTACAGAAGCTTTAATAGAAAGCCTATATGTAGTGTACTTTAGTGTCATTACTTATTACTGTCCCTGAGGCATTAGAAGGCTTTTCTTGTTATTAGCATCAGAGTGACTTGATGACTGTGCCGAGCTACTTCACTGAGCGTATATGAGAGACAGAAGCTGCCTGAGGATATGGAACTGCGCTTTTAAGGACTTAATTGGACGACAATGCTTCAGCACTTCTGTATGTCCCATTGGTCTATGGCAGTGTACAGTGTGTAAGTGCAACTGAGACTTATAGGTGACCTTAAGTGGCCTGTGCTGCTGCATTGACATGGGGCTTAATAAACAAGAAAATTTACATAACATTTAAACTATAAAAGCGGCTGCAGGGTGAGGAAGTCGTCAACGTTTCTGACTCACAGCGAGAATGTTCTGGTTTCAGTTCCCAGCCGGGGCTGCCTGGGTACTATCTTGCTGTGAAGTGAAAGTGACTATTTTTCATTGTGAAACACAGCATAATAGTGAACCATAGCAAAATGCATCTTCTGCATTTAACCCACACACAGCATGCAGCTGGGGGGGGGGGGGGGGGGGGTTTGTCCAGGGCCCATAGAGCAGGGATGGGGACGGTACCTTGCTCAAGGGAACCTCGGGGCAACCTACTGGTCTGGGATTCAAACCCGCAATCTTTCAATCCTGGGGCCTAGTCCCTAACCACTAGGCCACTACTGTAGATATTCTCCTGATATCTGCAGAGACACCTACAGTCCAAAGATATGACAGGTGGAAAGGAGATCATAAATTGTCCCCTAGCTGTGTGTGAGTGTGTTTGTCCTGTGATAAACTGGTGAACCATCCTGGTTGTTTCTCCACTTTTTGCCCTATGAGAACTGGCACCTCTATGACCCTGCTTAGGCAAAGCAGATCAGAGAATAGATGGATGGACAGACTGTAAAATAGACCTGGAAATTAGATGTCCATTGGAGAGGAAATGTTCCAAGAAATGGCTGGTGATATTTTAAAACTTTAGTTTCAAAGTTATTTCATGTCAAGGTGATGTAGACTCACAGATATCAAATATTTTGGACATGTACAAATAGTAATGGAGCAACAAAAAAGCAAAACAAAAAAAATAAACATGTCTAAAATGTACCAACTGGGGCGATATGTACCTGGATCAGCATTGCAGAAGATTACAGCATTTATTGCTGTAGGGTTACAAATGCGGTAAAATAAATTAAAAACACGTCATACCCAACGTCCAGTAAACATTATGCTTTTGCAATATATGCATCATCATATAGATCATTGAACATCTGTTCAAGGTCATTAATTTTTAGAGGGCTCATATCCTACAATTTTCTTGCATTTTATTTTTCCCAGAGGGCTACTGTACAACTTTAATTTCTTTAATTTGATTCACCAAAAAAATCATAACTAATTTCTACATTTTCCAACATTTCTTTATCCCATAGAATTAAACAGGCTGCTGTTACTGCTCTGAAGGCTGACGTGTGTAAATATGCACCGTTCTGATTGGGTGCCTTGCATTATGTCTTGGTACTAAAACCTTCCATATAACCTTAGCGCATAAAGGTAAACTGCTGAAAGCAGAATAGGTTGATGCGTGTGAATGAAGGTTTGTGACAAAAAGAGAATGATTTTGCAACAACTTTGTTTATATTTCCCATATGGTATGATATGGGCCCTTTGATTGTGATTGTGATATTGTGTCTAAGAGCTGCTCCACTGATGCATGGCTAAAGGATGGCTAACACTAAACTGTACATCAACAGATGGTTAGTGTGTGTGTGTGTGTGTGTGTGTGTTTGTGTACACAATATGGCTTGACTAGCTTTCCAATGCCAACTTTCATGCAACCATTTCTCTCTCTCTCTCTCTCTCTCTCTCTCTCTCTCTCTCTCTCTCTCTCTCTGTCTCTCTCTCTCTGTCTCTCTCTCTCTCTGTCTCTCTCTCTGTCTCTCTCTCTCTCTCTCTCTCTCTTCAAACCTGTAACTCACACGGGGTCTTTTTTTTAGCTGGTTAATGTCTCACACTGGGCTGCATTACTATGATGTTAATACTATCTAAATCTGTCTGCTTCCACAGGGCAGGCAGTATTCTTTACGGCATTGACAGCATGCCAGATTTACGGCGGAAGCGGACCGTGCCTATCGTGAGGGACCTGGTGAGTTTTCTGCTGCAGCAAGGTTTTGTGTGATTCATGCTGAATGTGTTAGAAGGTTCCCTGCAGTCTGTAGAGCAGCACCAACCAGCAAAAGACTGGGCTCTGACTTTTCACTAAAATAAAAATATTTATAATAGCTCTTGAGGAGAGAAGGGAAAGGTATACAGGTACATACTAAACTCAGGCTTGTTAATATGGCCAATATCTGTAGTATAATTAAAAAAACAGCTGAGACTCATTGATCAAAACACAGTGTGATGACACAGCCAATCTGTGTGTGTTTACTAAATATATGGGCACAGTTTGAATTGCCACACAGCTAATTGCACCTAATTACGCTTTATAAATAAAAATTATTTTATATTATGTTATTATTTAAAATTGTAAAATTATTTTATATTATATTATTATTAATACTTTAACCATCCTGCATACAACTGACATAGCCACACACGGTGTCACGTGATGTCATGTCTGTTTTTTTCTTTAATGAAGCTTTGTTGGTGGTTTCATGGGAGATGCTACAATGTCCTATGCTAATCTAATGTCATGACAGTGAATGTCATATGCAAATTTTACGTCAGCATTTCAGATATTATAGCCGCTGTCAGGAGAAAGGTGCGCTACTAAGACACTTACACATTATTTAATAATATATGTCATGACAGCATGTGAAATCTGCTGTAACAAGTTTATGATAAATGTCATCTGCTGTCATAAACATGTTAAGGTAGATGTCATGTGCTATCATGAAATGTCAGGACATATCAGGAAAGACATTGGCTTGCAACTCATGACAATAAATGACTTTTGCTGCAAAATACTTATGGCATAGTCATGCTCATGCCGTAAAGTGCAAAAAGATTCCAAAAAATTGTTGCAGGAGCAGAAGAGCTAGCCAGACACAAAGGCAGAGTCAGTTACTTCTGGAGAAGAGAGGGAGATGAAAGAAATGAGTAGAAAAATACGATGGGTAAGAAATGCTGCAAGCTTATTCCTCAGTTTTGTTCTGATCGAAAAAACTCAGGTCCTAATGCTGGAAAATATCCAGAAGAGTCCAGGACCTGCAGCTGACCTGAAGAAGAAGCTCAGCTAACTCGGAGATACTAGATTTAAAACTCAGTCTAGACTGCAGTGTCAAGGTCTGGTCCAGAAGGGTCAAGAGGGTTCATTTCCTAATTTAATTCAAGGCGTCAAAGTCAAAATTAACTTTGTGTTGTTATTTTTTTTCCTTGTACCTTATTGACACAAATGGAGAAACACTTTCTTCAGCATCTGCATCTTTTTTATGATTTATGGAAATGTTAAAAAGTTTTGTTTTGGAAAGGAAAAAATGACTTTTTAAACAGATTACCAGTTAATACAGAATATGAATCAGTTTAAAAGTAATTCATGTTCTCCACAGACATTACCTTCAGAAATTACAAATTGTATGGAAATGTCCTCATTAGCAAAGCATCTTTGTATTTTAAAAGCTTTTTCCCAGCAGTTCTTACTCCAGGCAAAACACATTAACATATTTATTGTTACAAATGAGCAACCAGATGGATTCTTCCATCCAAATGTATTTTGTTTCACTTTTCAGTGTTTGCTCCCATTAATTATGTTTTCTAAATGACATTTTCTGATCTAATTCTTTAAAATGAAATCATTAGCTAGCAAACTGGCTGTCAATTCCTAGGATTTAATCCGTGTTAAGTTTTTTGGACTAAAGTTTTGATTCACATTATTTCTAAGCATTGATTTGACTTGAATGCACCAGTTAACTTGCTTGTGATTTTTTCTTTTTTGTAAAATGTGCAAATATTTTAAAACAAATATCATAAACCCTACATTGCACTAGATACACTTTAATAATTTTAACATCTGCTAATAGTTTCTGCCTGAAGTATTACTAAACCTTACAGTGGTGTGGACTCACATAAATGTTGAATGCCAGGCTGATGTATTAATGACAAAGACACTTTGGGCTGGAGGTTATGGCCCAGTTGTAAAAGAGGAGCAGTCTGGTGGGTCATGTTTGCAGTTTAATGTAAAAGTAAAGATGTCTCTGGAAACTTTGACCCTGTTTACTGCTGATCAGTTCATGTGATCGGTGTCTGAACTGTATTCTGATCAGATTTTAGCCTCTTGCCTTTACGCTCGGTCCTCAGATGTGTTTCCAGTTAGTCTAAAATCCATTTACTGTGGTGAGCAAATATGCAAATCAGCTCGTCTGCAAATAAGTCTTCGTACCGTTGCTTCATTTTTCGATTTTGTTCTAAATAAAAGTACATGGTTGCACAGGAGAGACTGTTTAGAACAACTCAACTCCCCATTGTAATGTTGATACCTTTGCAGAGGAAAGGCAAAGTTTAACCAAACAGAGTCTTAATTTGACTCAGTTTGTTCATCCAGAGGGATTACACTCCCAGGACAAACTCTTGTCAGGAGATGAGCTGAAGGAGCAGCAACGCTCTGGATTGGCCTCTTCAATAGACGGAGTAATATGGCATGTTCTCTCAAAGTGGGAGGGGTTTTGTGTGTTAATTTTGTGCTGCAGAGATGGATTGTGTGTACACTGCTATGACATGAATGTGTCTCAGGCCTCTTGTTCTGATTTGACTGATTAGAAATCTGGTTTAAACTGGTGCATTCACACCTACATGTTGAATGTGGACCATATGTAACCCTGATATCAAGACACATGAAATGACCAGGTGTAAAAGGGGTCATAATGTAAGACCAAATTTGGCTGGTTTTGGCACGTCATAATCACACGGTTGTTGCTGTTAGTCTCCTTTTGTTCCTCATATCTCTCAAAAAAGGAATTTCATTAACTGTGAATGGGTGTTTTTAAAGCATCTTTTGGTTTTTCTGTATGTTTACATTTTTATGTTGTTTAGGATGATTGCGAGCATTTAGAGAATTTTTTAAAAGAGATAATTTGTTTTTGGACTTTTTTAGTTTGTCTTTCCATGTGTTTTGTACCAAGATTTTTAAGGCTCTTTCTCAATTTAGTTCTCTGCAAATGTCTATTTGAGCATGAAAGGACAAAAATTGATGCTGTATTTGTCCATATCTTGCATGAAATTAAAAAACCAACACTGTCTTGGTAAGTATGGGTTAATGTTCTATTGTTTTTATGGGACCTTTGCGTGTTCTACATGCCATCCCCTCATCGGCCCATATTTATTATGGGGGATATTTTTCAGTGAGTTGTCAGATTTCCTGCCGACCATAAAGCCTTCTCCTTTCGAGATGTTCGCCGATTGAAGCACAAAAAATCTAACAACAAGCAAGCAAGCAAGCCAAACTGCGAAATGTTGACAACTCTACCCAAAAATATATCCGAGGACTTCATTGACTTCTGATTTAACTGTCCGTTTTCTTAAATCGTGTAAAAGTGGCGTGAAGCAGAAAATCCTTTTACAGTGCGGATGAAGTCAGTACTATGTGAGCGGGTCTCCCATCATGCCTTCCTCCTCTGTCTCTGTCCCTAGTAGCTGTATGATTGCTTCAGGGCAAAAGTCCGTCACACTTGCCGAGATTCATATCACATGGGGTTGTGGTTGGACTGATTTTCCCCTCTAAAAAAGCGTCCTTACACCTTTTAAGTTGTTTTCGCTGTTAATCAGACGCACCCGTCCACTGGCACTACAGTGCATTGCCTGCAGCAACCCTCAGCCACTCCAGTGCATGCTGTTTTCTCTGTAAAAACTTACATCAACGCACAGAGTTCATGTACAGGTCGGACCCCTCGCCCCATATCCCTCTGCTTTCAGGTGCCTTTACAAACCCACACGTCTTTACCATGATTGGCTCATACTCCAGGCACCGGATGGTAAAGACTTGTCTAATATTGTCGGCTGTCAGTGCGCCTCCTACTCCCTCCTCACTTCACTGTTCTCTCTCTCTCTCTCTCTCTCTCTCTCTTTATACCTGACTCTTTATATTTTTTCTCTCTTATCCTCTAATTTGCTCTTCATTCTTTATTGTTCTTTTTCTCTTCTGTGTCTCTACGTTTTCTCTTGCAACTTTTTTCTTACACTTTAGACTTTAGCTCTGTTTCTCTTGATTTATTCTACTGTCAAACTTGTTCTTTCTTCTGCTCTTTCTCACTCATTTTTATTTTTTTTGGCTCTCCTACTCTTTTGTTCTCTGTTTCCATCATTCTCTCACAAGAGTTTTCTCTCTTTTGCACTCTTTCTCTCATTTCCCATTTCCTTTCACATTCACCTTTTCAGCTTTCATTTTCTTTCTAAGTTAAACTCTCTCTCTCTCTCTCTCGCTCTCTCTCTCTCTCTCTCTCTCTCTCTCTCTCTCTCTCTTTCTTTTTCTCCCTCTCTCTCCATATATAGGTGTGGTCAGTGTGCTGTAGCTGACTTCACGTTGAAAGCGTGCATTGTGTCGTCATCTGTTTGTAACAGTCGAAGTTTTGCAGAAGCGACAGACAGCAGAAATATTTCCAGCTGCTTATTTCTGAGATTATAAACGAAGGAAAATTCATTAAAAAAAAGAAAGCATGAGTGAAATTTGATTTTTAATGCATGAAGGAAGTTAATGACGGGCTGTTTCAAAGAAACTACTTGAGAAATGCTCTTCCATAGTTTTCACTCTGCTCTTCAGAAACTATCACGTTATGAAAGTTGGCATGGCAGCAGATAAAGCTACAAATGCACTAAATGCTACAGAGCTCAGCCTGGACTGCTTTGCTTTGCTGATTTCTCTCTATGGCTCACTAATTGAGTCTTTTCTTTCCCTTTCTTCCCTGCTCTCCCTCTCGTCTCTCATCAACTAAGGCTTTGGTGAGTCCTCTTCTCTTTTTTGCACTTGTTCCTCTAATGTTCCTAATTGTACTAATTTATCACACATTATGTCTGGAGTCATACGATTGGAGAAACTCTTTCAGCTTTGCATGACAATTAAAAAACTTATTTTGACATCTCCTACAAAGCAGATGACTTTTAAGATATTAAAAATGTTAAGATGTTTGGTCAAAAAGCTCCAAAAAGGTAAAAAATTAACACAATGTCTTCTTGTATCTCAAATGATACATGTAGATATAATGCTAATGGAAATGATGATGTAGATATAATGCTAATGGAAATGATGATGTAGATATAATGCTAATGGAAATGACAAGTAACAGAAGCTTATACCGCACCAGTAAACATCACATTTTTGCTTTAGATCCTCTTAACACTCTGTGACACCCTGCTATATATAAAATGGCCACAAATATGGAGAAATTTCAGGCTTCCTGACTTTAAGAGTACTTTAATACATTAACTTATTATAGAGAAGCAACTGGTCATTTATCCACAGCAGTTTCCAGTGGAAAAACCCCTTATGTCAAACATTTTCAGAGCCACATAAGCTATCTGTTTGAAATTACCATTACTCAATTCAAATTTAGCTGAATAAAATATCCTCTGAAACACTGACAGCACAGCTCGCTGAAATACACTGAGATACGAATCCATACTCGGTAGTTTTGCAAACTGATTTTCGCTTTTTTGGTTTTGTGGCTGGATTCACTGTTGAACAGAGGTAGATCAGACAACCCGGTGCATTATTCAGCACCTGTACCTTTCACAAGACAACACTTCATTCCACATGGGAGTTCCTCAGCCACATGTCAGCCATTAAACGTTTTGCTACAGTATCCTTTCTTGTGAAATCAGATTTTTACATTTTTCGTTTTTTGCAGTTTCAGTTTTGTGATCATAAAACATATTTGCAAATGCTTTGGGTGTTCTTAGCTTCAACACTCAAAGTGTCTTCTTTAATATCAAGAAATGCTTTTGACAGTTTTCATTTTCCAAATTACTATACAGATTGAAACTTTATATTTATGGCCCAGCAGTTTCAGTACTGATGTCACAGCAAAATGGAGACCATTTCACTTTATAAATGATTCTGTGCTGTCACTAAACTGGGCTTGTACTCACTGTTTTTTAGAACATATTAATTTTAAGTTGTTCCAGTACTGGAATTTTGAACTTTATGACTTCATTTAAACCTGAAGTAATGAAGTAGTCTGCGTCATGACCGGTCTAATGACTAGTCGCCTGACTGGGCACATCAAAGGAAGTTCTCACTTTCACTTCACTTTCACACTTGACTCTGAGTTAACCTCAGCTGTACAGTTTCTTTTATCAGATCTATGACAAAATTATGACGGTGAATAATTGCTGGTATTACGAAACAATTTCAAGCAAGGTGTAACAAACCCATTCACAGACAATGTAACTGAAATGTGGATGTTTCTTGTTCACACGGAGTGTTTCTCTCTCTGCAGACTTTGGCTGCACGAAAGGCAGGCATTTCGTTCGCGCTCGTGACCAGATCCACCCTGAACAACGAGGATCTAGTAAGTGTTATTCACACACACATGCATGCACAAATATCAGCCAAACGCTGTTAAGGGTGTCAGTCACTAATGTAATGTACGTTATGACCAATCACACATTTTGACAGGATACACACGCAGTCACTTGAGTGCACACAAGCACTACTAGGTATGGACACACACGTCCAGTCAAGGTCTGATGGTCTTCATTTACAAATTGTCCAGCTATTTCTTTTTATCTCAGCAGTTGTATGGCCTGTTACAGCAGCGTTCTCTGGTCAATGTTTTCAGCACCTTCAGACAATGGAAATGACTATGACTGCGTAAAACACTGCACCAAGTTACCGATGGGTAATTCTAAGTCATGTCTGTCATTTTCATGGTTTCAGAAAGCAATAAGCAAAACAGTGGAGTAGGTTATATTTACAAAATCCCTACAGTGACTGCTGAGGATATTTTACCTTTGCAGCATTAACTACTCATGCTGGAATTAATTTGCAAACAAAAGAGCAAACAGTGAAGCCTCAAGTCAGTTGAGCCTGTGAAAACGCTTTCATATAAAGCCAAACATGACACTCAAGCATTTTAATATCTCCACAGTGCATCCACTCGAGTCTGCATTTACTTCAAGCAGCTTCTGAACAGTAAATGAAGACTGTAAGGATTTGGGTTTGTCACTTTATTTGCTAAGGCTCCAGCGATTCAACTTTTAATTATAGTGCAGCACTTTGGGTTCTGCGGTAAAGGCAGAGCCATCAGAGAAGGATGAGAGTGCCTTAATCAATGAAGGGAGAATTACTCCTTTCTGCTGACCTCCATCCCTTGTTCTCGGCATTAATTGATCGCTGTCAGATGAATCAGATGAATAAATAAGGGAGGGAGAGTGAAGCGATGTAAATGCTTGGTAAAGTAATCTCTGAGAGTGAAACACACCTGACAAGTCTCCTGTTGATTAAATCTACAGGCTGGGCAGGTGCTTTCAGGGTTCATCTGGAACGGACAGGCATTTCTTGGTTCATTTGGAGTGGACAATCATTCGAGGGTTTGTTTAGACGGGTTTATGACGCTTAAACGGTTTCAATAAGCATTTTAGAGTTTGATAACTATTATATAGATATTTTACGGTTCATTTAACTGGAAACACCCTTCACTGTGTATCTGGACTGGATACATCCAAATGACTCCTGCTACTTAATAAATAAATAAATCCTTTAATCTGTAAGCATTTTATTACTCAGTATGGACTTGCATTCATAAAGGTCTTTAAAGAACTTAACTCTTTCATTTAAATTGCTGAGACCTGTAGTGTCCCTGATAGAAGTGTAATGAAAATTGTAGACTCAAATTGAAAATTAGAATTGTAATGAGAATTCTCGAACCACAATAAGAATTTTACTTTGAGGGCTCTAGAACTAAAGGGGCAATTCCAGAACTACACTGATGATTGTAGACTCACACTGAGAATTCCAGAACTACACTGAGAACCCCAGAACAACACTTTCAATTCCACAGCTACACTGAGAACCACAGAACATCACTGAGAATTCCACAGCTACACTGAGAACCGCAGAACAACAGTGAGAATTACACAGCTACACTGAGATCCCCAGAACAACACTTTCAATTCCACAGCTACGCTGAGAACCACAGAAAATCACTGAGAATTCCACAGCTACACTGAGAACCCCAGAACAACACTTTCAATTCCACAGCTACGCTGAGAACCACAGAACATCACTGAGAATTCTACAGTTACACTGAGAACCCCAGAACATCACTGAGAATATAATTATATAATATATTATTATATATAATATAATTACAAAAGGAAGTTACTGCTGTGTGTCTGGACTGGAGGGGCTGCTCTTAAAGAGCTGGAGTGTGGCCTTAATAGCAGCACACGGAAACCATAAATCATGGCTGCGGTTTAATAAGAAGCTGTTGGACAATCATAGGAGGTCCAGGTGAATCATCAAAGTTACACTGGAGTCCCCCAGAATGTTTCTGGAGAGTAAATAGGTTACATGTAGCCGAAAGAGAGTTTACAGAAGCAGTTTGTAAGTAGGGTGAACAGATGTTGGGGCGTCATCCAGTACACTCACAGAAAGAGAGAGAGATCCCCTCAGAGAGGGCTGAGACTATAAACTGCAGTCACAGCCATATGTTGAAAGCGGAAGCCAGCTGGGACAGATAAGTTTTTCGGCGTTGTTCTCACAGCTCCACAAAGCGTTCATAGCTTCAAGAACTACAACAGTAGCCCTCGCTGGAGCCAATCACGTGCACAGGGTTTTGCGATCAATCCTTTTTTTTTTTTTTTTACAGATGAGTGATTAGAGCCCCGGTGATTTGATGTGGGTGAATAACTCTTGAACTGCTGCTGAGATGATTGTAGTTGTTTAAAGTCTAGCCGTGTTTTATGCACTCAGCTTTAATACGCTGCGGTCTGCGAGTGCAGGGGTGTTTCGTTTGGACATTTTCAGCGTTTGAGGACAACGATCACAGTATATCAGTGCTAATCAGTTTTTAACCACGAGAACGTGGGCATCACTCACATCTGTATTAAAGCCTTTACACTGGCTTTATCTTTCAACATCACTTTGAAACAATTCTTTATTCTTCCATTTCCCCTCCTAAGATTCACTGATTTAAGTCAATGAGAGAAGTTACGGTAGAAAGCAAGGCTGAATCATAAAGACAGTCAGTCATTGTTAGGAGAACTGTTGCATCTCACCTTTAGGAACTGTAACTTGTTAAAAACTTAGTAAAATTGTTTGTGATACATAGATTAAAGGAAAAACCGATCTGCGATCTGATCAGCATTATGCCAAGCTCATGCCACTCATGACAACGGATCGAAGGATCAAAAAAACGGTACCTCTGCAGATGATCAACTCCTCCTGTAACTTTGACACGGTCATCATTAATATAATTACTCTCCATCGACAGAGCTCTGTGAACTCAGGCACTCAGACCAACTGGGGAATACAGTCTGCCTCCTTCTACACACGGTCTACTGGCTTTAACAGCAGCTACACACACCACACCATACACACACACACACACACACACACACACACACACACACACACACACACACACAAACTCAGCTCATGCTTTCCTCTGAACTAGTTTCATATTTTATCAGCACAGAGAGAGAGAGAGAGAGAGAGAGAGAGAGAGAGTCGACAGGGGGGGGGGGGATCCCTCATTTTCCATTCTCTCTATTTGTCTTATTACTCACTCCTTTCTGTTTCTGTCCTCCCATTCTCTCTCTTGTCTTACTCTCTTATTCTCTCCTTTCTCTTTATCTTGTCAGTGTTCCTGAATCTTCCTTTTTCCCCATCACTCTCTCTTCTGTTTTTCTCTTCAGTGACTTGTCCTTGAAACTTTCTCTTTCTTTTTCTTTCTCTCTCTTTTGGCTTATACTCCTCTTCCATGCGTTTTCTCTCTTTCTCATGTAGATGTTTTCAAGATGAAGAGGAGGAGCTTTAGACCTTTTTCAATGTGATAAATAATTTACACATGTTATTAGATTTGCTCTTTAGCTTGTGACTGGATATCAGGCCACAGTACTACCCAAGTGTTCCTCATTGCAAATCTGTTCAGAAGCATTTCTTCAGCTAATTGATGAATAAGTTTAATCTGGTAGAAGTTCTGGTGGACATATTTGATAGTGTTAATGAATCAGATACCCCTGCAACATACTGAGCATATTTGTATTTTATTTTTAGTAGGCTATATTTTAAACACGTGTAATTGCTGCATGATCAGTGAACCAGTAATAATCCCGTAAAATAACTAGCTGGAGTCTCATCACATAAAGGGCCCATTTCCACCCAGAAAGATTCTTTTTTTTTGTTCATGCAAGTGTCCTTGATCAGTAAGCTGATTGTGATTCATTAACATTATCAAAGCAACTACTAGATCTGCTGGAGCTGTGCTTGGCTTTTGTTCTCTCTAATGAATGTTCCTCCTAAAGGCTGCATAAGAGAGTGTCTTACTGTAGAGTGACTGTGTAAAGTATACCGCTGGTGCAGTTTAATCAGGCCTGCATCAGCCTCTCCTAACACTTCAGAGTAATTAGATTCATTAGTCCCGGCCGGTTCCTAGCATTTGCTGAGGGACTGAGATGCTGAGAGAGGGTTTAGTGGATTATTGGCCAAGATTGTGCTGCTTTATGGATCTGTGAGTGAAAATGGAGAAGTTTCAGTAAAACGCTAATCAGGAAAATACAAAAAAAGGAGCCTCTCCTTTGTTCTGTCTGTTTTTCTTTTTATCTTGTTATCACTTGTTCCTACTCCCGTTCTTAGTGTTTTTCTGTCTTTCTTACCTTCTCTCATTCTCCCTTTCTCACTTTCTCTTCTGCCCCTCTTTTTCCCCTTCTGTCCTTCTTATCATTCGCACTCACTGCTCATTCTCTCTCTCTCTCTCTCTCTCTCTCTCCCTCTCTCTCTCTCTCTCTCTCTCTTTCTCTCTCTCTCTCTCTCTCCTTCCTTCTATCCTCCATCTTTTTATCTTTTCATATCTCTCTATCTCTCTCTCTCTCTCTCTCTCTCTCTCTCTCTCTCTCTCTCTTTCTGTCTCTCGCTGGGGCAGCAGTGGCCTAGTGGTTAGGGAGTTGCCCTGAATCAGAAGATTGTGGGTTCGATTCCATCACCAGTAGGTTGCCCTGAGGTACCCTTGAGCAAGGTACCGTCCCCATCACTGCTCCCCGGGTGCTTTTAATAGCTGCCCCCTGCTGCTTGTGTGTGTGTGGGTGAAATGCAGAGGTGTAATTTTGTTATGTTGTGCTGTGCTGCATTTCACAATGACAAGGGTTGTCACTTTCACTTTCTCTCTCTCTCTCTCTCTCTCTCTCTCTCTCTCTCTTGCATTCTCTCTTTTCTCTCTACTATTGCTCCCTCCCTCCTCCTCTCTGTTTATCATTTTCTCATACTTTCTTTATTCTCACTCACTCATTCCCCATTCTCCATCTCTCCTCCCTCTCTCTCTCCCCTCTAACTCTTTCTCTATTTTGTCTCAGTCACTCTTGTCTCAGTAAGGAGTACATTTTCTCTGCTCCCTCCCTACCCATCTCCCTCCCTATGTGTCTCTTTTCTATCCTTCTCTCTCTGTGTCTCTTCCCCTCCACCCTTCCATCAATCTCTGTATCTCTCTGTCGATCTCTCTATGCTGTAAACACTCAGATTTATGTTGTACGTCGATTCCTCTCTTTGATGAAGATGCTAAAAATGGCGATGGTGCCTCCCCGCCCCCAAAGTCACATGTCTCTCCCGTGAAAGTGACTGTAAAACTCAGGCAGTAAAACACACACAGTGAACAGAGTGCTGTGTGTTTTTCTGCTCAGTGTGGGAGAGACTTACTGGACTGAAAGGATTTAGTGCTTTATGGAGATTATCTATAGCTTTCCTTTAGAGACATTTTCAGCATTAATCGCCCCCACTGCTCCACTGACGTCATCCTTTTAGTGCAAAGAGTTTCAAGAGCTCTATTAGCAATGGAGATGGGAAAAAGACATTTTGTGAAATGTTTAAATGCACTCAGTGAGGAAACACTCCCCAGATGTTTTCATAGGAAGGTTTAATTTTTATTTTATACAATCATCAATTTCCCCCGGGTACCTGGGGAATGCAGCTGGGTGAGATCTGCTGTTGGTTAGTCCAATGTTGGGCTTATGAACTACATTAACTACCAGCATAATTATGAAAGTGATTGTGCTTGATTTGTTCATTAATACTTACGGATACATTTAATTATGTATTTTATGTATTATTATGTATTTATTATGTAATTACGTATTTTTTTAACATCAATATGAGCATGATAGGTTATACACTAGAAAGAGCGGAACATTTTTTTGGTATTGTACATGTAGCTAGCTGCAGTGCTCCATTCTTTTGCATGTGATTAACCAGAATCCATTACACCCCAATTACTTTATTGTATCCAGCCAGTGTGTTTTTTGTGTGCAAATGACTTCTAAGACATTTCAGGACAAATTAATTTTAAATGAACTTTCAGAATGAGTTTAAGCAGCCATAAATAAAAAAGATGAGCGCAATCCAGGATGTGTTGTCAGGTTTGCTCATTCCGAAAGTGTTGTGCTAATCTGTGCACAGACTCTATCACAAATTGATCAGGAGTTGGATTTTGAGAAAGTTCATGCAGGAAAATTAGTTGGTCTAATATTTGTACAAATATAGTTTGGTGCATAAGAACATACCCAAAAACTGTACTGTGGTTAAAGAGAGGCAGAGTCAGCTTTTTTCTTGCTAACGTAAGGACTGCTCCTCCCCTGATTTCAGACAGCCGGGGCTTGTTTTGGAAAAAGTATCAGCATCATAAAAAAACTGACAGTAACAGTATTTCAGTATAACAGTATTATAATATTATATATGTTAGAACGGTGTGTTTTATTCTCTACACTAGTTTAGACGTAGTTATGACTAAAAGCACTTTGGACCATAAACTGTAGTATCTGCAGGCCATAATGGAATTCAGTGTGCATTACAGTTGCATGAAGTGATCCTGGACGCTTCCTCATGTGTCAGGCTGTTTGTGTAGAGGTTCTGACTTAAAAAGATAATATCAATGCTGACATGAGTGTCTGTATTTGTGTCATGCCCCATTAGAAAAGGGTTATTGTAGATGTAACTGATTAAATGCAGTCTTTATGGGTTTCATTTCTCAATGCATCTGCAGTCAGAATCCTTTCATTTCATCTGAAGTTGGTCCTTTTATGTGATAAGATGGAGAGCTGGAGAGATTCAAACAGTTTCGCTGGAAGATATCACAGCCCGCCCTGTGTCATATTTTCTTTTAGTCAATCAGCTTTTTTTGATCATATCTCTTTCCTGACGTATATATCTTTTTGAATCAATAAAATGGCTGCTGCCGATGCCACAACCATTCATGGGTGAAGTCCAAGGGTGGTGAGGGTGGCCCTTCCTCTTCCCCAGTCCTTCAGCTTGAGGCTGGCTAACAAGGACATCTGGGCAGTTTGAAAAAATGAAGTGTCTCAAATGTAGCATGTGTTAGCACTCTTCCTCCCAGTGATAGTAGGGTTGTGTGATTTGGGGGGGAAAGTTGGTAAAAAGGAAAAAGGAGCATTTACAAAGAGCTTATTACATTAAAGTACATTAAAAGTATAGTTTTTAACCCCTCTCTCTCTCTCTCTCTCTCTATCTTTTACAGAAACTGCAGGTCTTGAGGAAGACTCTGCAAGCTTTGATCTATCCCATCTCTTCCACCACGCCCCATAATTTTGAAGTTTGGACAGCAACGGCCCCCACATACTGCCATGAATGTGAGGGACTCCTGTGGGGCATTGCACGGCAGGGCATGCGCTGCACAGAGTGTGGGGTCAAATGTCATGAGAAGTGCCAGGACCTCCTGAATGCAGATTGCCTCCAACGTAAGTTCAGGTTCTAATACACGCTCTTGATATGCAGCTGACAACGAGAGCAGTTTACAGGGACAAAGAAATCTGCTCCCTACATAACTGCTGTTCTTAGAAAGGGCCACTACCCAAACAGCATCAGTCTGTGATGATGGTCCTGTTCCTCTGATGGGCAGGGTAGAGGGGAGCACCAGTAGCATCAACAGATGGACTACAACTTGAATACCTAGCAGCCCTTATAGTTAGGTGGACTAAATTAAATGGCCAGAGAGTGCAAGCACAAGTTTTTAATAAAGAGGACAGTTTGGAACAACGTTGAGGTTTCTGATAAATAGGCAAAGAGTGTCTACCATGGTCTGCCAAGCTCCCCTCTCTGGGTTTCTCTGCTCTAGTGATAACTTGACAATGGAAACAGCATGTCTAATTCACATCACTCTACTGTGCCAAGGAAATGAGTGCTGTCAGGAACAATTAACATCCATCCTTGTCAAGAATCTAACCCCATGTGGTGTAAAGCTTTAGAAAATGCCCTCCTATCAAAACAAAAAGATGCACAAATCAGCAGGACTTTGTGCCATTAGGTCTCAGCCAATGTTGGAGGAGTCGATTTAGTCATAGCTGCTTGTCAGAAAGGAAACATCAAAATAAGTGTAATTCTGTTTATGTATCTAGATTTTTTCTGGGCCACGAGCAGAAACGTGTCATTCCCAATCAGTCAGAATAAGTGGCAGGTCATATTTTGAGAGGACAGGCAGTTTGTTACTGTGGTCCGGACGCTGAGTGGCAGCATGTCGAAGTGGTTTGACCATTAAAGTAAAAGTGTTGATCCCTCCATAAATTAAAAAAAAACTAACAAAGAGCTTTTACTGGAAGTAGCTGCAGGTGTAAAACCTTGTCATATTCAGAAGAATGGCCACGTGTTCTCTCTTTTCCCATGAGGACTGTAACTTCTCTTAGGAATGTGTACAAACCAGTAACTGACATCAAAATGGACCAAAGCAGGCTTTAATGCATGTTAGAATGCACATTTGAAAATGTTTATTTAGGTTGTATCAGGAAAGACTTTTGTGATTAAGTGCAAACTTGAGTTTTGCTCAGGAACCCAATGATGGTAGTGTTGGAGGTGGGATTAGAACCTGAGACCTCTTGGTCTGTAGGTGAGTGTCCTACTGCTAGACCACCATCAGTATAAAGGTCACAGATTGTATTTGATTAAAACAATTTTACTGAAACACCTCTGAGTGCTATTGATGGAGTTTCTACAATTTTCTAAACTGAAAAAAGCATACTTTGAGTTTAGTTAATTTCATTCTTATTACATGACCTATGCTTGAGTGCAAATCCAGCTCTCGAAATTGGAAAGTGTATGTTTGCAGAGAGTGTTTCTGGTTTAAAGCTATATTCTACTACCAGTTCTACAAGAATGATGTGTTATGGGCTATAATAACGCTGTTGTGAGTGTGACATGTATTATTGCCTATTGTGGCGCTGCCTTTTGAAGTGACCCTCACAAATATGGCCGCCTGCCAGTGCAGCAAATGGGTCTTTATTCAGCTAGATTTATAGAATGAGCCATCAAAGTAAATCATCATAGCCAAAGAGAGAGACAGAGACAGAGAGAGAGAGAGAGAGAGACTGTGTGTGTGTGTGTATGTGTGTGTCTGTGTCTGTGTGTGTGTGTCTGTGTGTGTGTGTGTGTGTGTGTGTGTGTGTGTGTGTGTGTGTGTGTCTGTGTCTGTGTGTGTGTGTCTGTGTGTGATCATACCCTTGCATGAGAGTGAGAATGCATGTGGGGGATGGTGTGTGAGTCACAGAGCAAGATAAACTGTGTATGCATGTGAGTGTGTACAACTCAGAGTGAAAGAACAACTGTAAGTGAAGAGCAGTTTGTTAGTTGATGCAACAAGACGTACCCCATTGTGAATGTACAACATTTCCCTCTGACCCGATGGAGTCAATCAGCCAACACACGACTTGTGTCTACGTTTGACTTTTCATTAGTTTAGAACAGGATCTACAAGGCTAACATTGCCCAAAAACGTTTGAATAAATGCACCCCTGAAACAATGTACCCATAAAACAGTGTACTTTATAAATCAGAACAAACCATTAGTGTCAAATTTGAGCAATTTAAGAAATTAGATGAATAACTACAGGAAAAGTGTGATTAATCATGATTATTTATGTTAACTGAAAGATAATTCAATAAAAATGCCCAAAATTGTCTAAATAAATTAAAGACAAGTGTAATAAATCACTACATTACTTTTAATGAAGCTTAATTTAAGGTTTAAAAAACCCACAGCACTGACTGTAGCAATAGCCCTCCTTTCCCACCCTGTAATCAACTGAATTATTGCTCACATTACAAAAATGGTGAAGTACATTTAGAGAGTGTGTTTTAGCTCTTCTAGACCTTCATCAGTGGTCAGTATCTGAACACAGGGATGCTCTTTATTTAATAATTTTAGTGGTAGACTACTCTCAACATGACAACCTGTGACAACCAACATATGAAAGACTGCTGTGCTTGATGCACCAGGTAGTTTTTGGGTTATAACAGTGTTTGTTTTACTGCTAAGCATGACCCACCTCTCAAAAATAATAAATAATAACTACATCGGTATTGCAGTCAGATTTTGACCTTTGAATAAATATATATACAATGGTCAGAGTAAGAATAAACATTTTTTAAATACATGTATGTCTTTAATACCTATGGTTGTTACCTATAGGCATTTATTTTTGTTTTTTTTTCGCTCAACTTTTATTGAGTTTTGGTAAATAAAAAATAATGTTGCTTCTCCAGACTTTTTATGTTTCATTTTTTTTGTTTAATTTTCCAGCAAAGCTGTGTTTGTATGAAGCTGCAGATCCATTAAGAGCTTGAAAAAGCAGGAACAGGACAATAGGACTTAATAAGCCAGGCAGTCGGTGTAATGAAGCTATAACAGGAGTTATACGTTCTCGTTTTTCCATACTTGTCAATACTCTTGACTTCAGTGTAGTATAGTGGAACTGTGAGGTGGATGTTTCTAATAAAGTGGCCACTGCAGAGAAACACAAGAAAGGTGTTACATGAAGTGATCCGAGATTGCAGATCCTGATGAATCAGATATATTGATCAGTAGTTGATAATTACCGAACACTTCTTGCACCCTTTGCAGGAGCAGTAGAGAAGAGCTCCAAGCATGGCGCGGAGGACAAGACTCAGAACATCATCATGGCCATGAAGGAGCGGATGAAGATCCGGGAGAAGAACCGCCCAGAGGTGTTTGAAGTCATCCAAGACATGTTCCAGCTATCCAAGGAGGACTTCTCCAGCCACCTGAAGAGCGCCAAGCAAGCTGTCCTGGAGGGAACGTCCAAATGGTCCGCCAAGATCGCCATCACCGGTTAGTGGCTGGGATACAAAAACCAGCATTGGCAGACGGGTTTCTTATTTTATTACCATTAATTAATCCATAGTAGTGCTGCTCCTTGTTTCATTTTTTGCTGTTTCATCACCACCTGATCAGTTTAAACAATAGTTTCAGTCAGACCTTCCCACAAGTACACACACAGGTTCACACAAGGTACTCAGACGTTATTATGAAGTTTGAAGCAGCTGAAAATAAACCAGATACCCTTGAATGTTTCTCACCATTTGGCCATGTTTCAGTAAAATATGAGTTCTTGCTACAAACACTTTATTTAGAGTGTGTTTGATGTTGCTCTAATTTGACAGTTGTCCTCCCCCATGGATCATGCAGCAAAAAAAATGATGTTCAATCACTCCACATCCAGCACACTCTCTGGAAACAGCTGGTAGTCTGGCTTATAAGGTCCTCCTCAGCAAAAGAGGTTAAAAGAACCACAGTTCTAGGGCTGTAGGTCACTGGGGCTTAAATGTGTTACTCACTTTCTCCCGTGAGAGTGAAACAGGTCAAATGGGCTACAACCCCAAGTTGCACTGTCAGTCAAATCAGTCAGTCAAACAAAAGGTTGATGAAACATAGATGTGGTTATGAGGCCATGGATGAATTTGAACTGACTTCCCACTCCCTGTGGTAGTGCACTATGCAGGCAATGAAACAATGGCTTCTGGCAAAAGCAAGTTCCCGACAAAAACAATGAAAAAAGCTTTTTTCTGTGTGCCATAAACCCCTTTCACACATGAATTGTGAACCTGAACTTTTCTAGACAAAACCTGGAGCAGCTGTAAGTGGCATGTATGTCCACATTTAGCTGCATTGGACATTAATTGGACATTCATTCTTCTATTCCCTCAGTACAAAGTCTGTGTCCAATTGAGTCCATGTGTGAACAGATCAGGTCATTTTCCAGAGTGAGTGAGTCAGCATGTTGATGTGATCATGCAACTGGAGCAAAAACAACCATCCGAGGGTAAAGAAGGTCATTTACACGAAGAGAACAGTGAAAAGGTCTAACCGGAGATTCAAGAATGGCAAAACTGCTTGACAGATTAAAGAAACACCATCAAATCAGGCAGTGCATATGTAAGGACATCACGGTTGCTTCCTGAATCCATTTCCAGTAGGTGAGAATGCATCTGACACATAAGAGCTCCTACTATATGTGTAAAAGGACAACTGTTGACAATGCCCAAACCTGATATTCATATCTGAAAAGGGAGATGTGTCCACTAACGCAGTGCACTCTATATATACAGACTCACTGTTTTGTCCACCCTCCTTTACCCCATCCACAAATAAAAGCTGCTTGGCTGGGATTTCCGACAAATTGGCCTGGGAGTCTCTATGAAATGGGGAGTTATTTCAGATTAATGAGAACTGTGACTGACAGCTCATTCTACCAATTAGTTTTGCAGTCCCAACACATTAAAAGTTCTTTATGTGAGCCATATCCCTCTTTGGTCTCTTTTGTTTATTGCTCTTTCAGTCCCAAGCAGAGCAGTTTGTTTTGCTGTTTTGTCTCACGGGGTATTGTCCAGACGCATTGGACCGAAGCACAGCGGCGATGTGTTTTCAGAGTTGAAAAGAAAGTAATTATCAGTGGACACACACACACTGGAGCGGGCAAAGGCTGTGCCATCGGCTCTGCATCAGCAACATTCTTTTCCCTTGACTTTGCTGCTCGGACTGTAGACACTGAATTATTGCCAAGCTTGCAATCCTGCAAAAGTGTCAATACACCAGAGAAAAAGAAGGAGAGAGCGAAAGAGAGTGGGAGAGAGAGAGAGAGAGAGAGAGAGAGAGAGAGAGAGAGAGAGAAGGTAGCACACATTGGTTTAATTTGTCTCTCCTGCCGAATCGAATTCCCACCTTTTTTAGAATGTGTTCATGGACTCTTGATTTATTTATTATTCATTTGATAAACACCAGGGCATATTGATCCTGCTTTGCTGAAGTTATATCACACACTGCTTCCACATTACATTTGTGGGTGCACGTTTAGAAACTCTTAAAGCAAAATTTAAGAGAGATTTTTCCATCAGAATTTTCACCAAAACCTCTATAAAGAAATAATTCCTTTTGGAAGTGGCCACCCATTTAACCCTTTCACCACTGACTTCACATCACAAACTTTGACTTCATGCTGTGATAAAGGAACTCAGCAACCTACTTGCAAAAAGTGTGCAATCATGGGTCCTCTGGTAGCTTTTAAGATTAATTGGGCTTCCAGTTTTTGTATTCCACAGGTGCTAGAGTCCATCCCAGCTCACACAGGGCAAAGGACAGGGGACACACCCTGTACAGGTCGCCAGCCCATGGGGACGGTACCTTGCTCAAGGGTACCTCAGGGCAACCTATTGGGAAGGGGTTCAAACCCCCGATCCTCCGATCATGTGGCCAACGCCCGAACCACTAGGCCACCGCTGCCCCTAGCCTGCAAACAAAGAATTCTAAAATACACCATATGAAAAAAAGTGTGTGAAACAGCTGACCATCACACACATATAAGGTTTTTTTTTTTTTTTTCGCTCAATAGGAATAGTCTTGGAGCTACAAATTAAAGTGGCTTTCCATTAAAATGGCAGTGTTTAATAAGGACCAGCAGTAAGAGATGCTACGCTAATAACTAAAATGTTAACTGTTGATGATGTTCGAGTGTTGGTGTTAAAACAAACAGCAAAATTGGCTTTTACGAAGCACAGTAACATTTTACTTCTCCAAAATTGACCTCCTCTGCCCAGCCTGGTGACATTGCACCAATCTCTGTAGCTCTCCAAGCCCAAGGATATATGTACCCTGAATAATTCATCTGCTCACTCATTCATTTTTAATCACCAAGCCCTTTTAGGGTTCTGTGTGAAATACTACAATCACAGTGAGTGGTGCTGGAGAAGCCCAGACTGCTGCGCTCCTGGACTGTTTTGTATATCATTAACAGAAACACACCACACACACACTTTTTTTCCTTGTCAAAAGAGCTATAAAAGTGAATGTGATATCCTGGAAAGAGAGGGTTTATCATCAGTTACGTTCAGCTCCTTTAAATCTTCCGTTCTGTTTTATTTGTATTATCCTTTTTTACAACATATGTTGTCCTTGGCTACAAATCCATGTCCAAAAGCACCAAAAGTCCACAGTGCACTTTTCTTCATATTCACAGCATATTTGACTTTTATTTTATTAATGGTCAGGTTCCGCTCCTCACTCTCTGAACCACTGCATTTACATACATTACATTCATAGTCAACATCGAACGCTAGTAGGTGAAGTAGGTATTAGTAACTGAAGTAAGTAGAATTAACCAAATAGTAAAATATGAATCCAGTAACTAACAGTGGTTAATCATTTACAGTGGATACTGTACACTAAATAGTAATGAGGAGTTGCTGCTGAACCTTTTGAACCTGCAGTAATAAACAGTGGAAGAATGCGTTTCACTCACACATAGCAGCCCAAAGATTCTCCAAAAGGAGGCGCTGTTATCACTCAGGTGGTTATTTACATGGAACGGAAAAGGCTGGCACAGCCCTACACCAGCAGGATCACATGAAAGCCTTTTTCCAGTTTTTCTTTGTAAAAGTATAGGAAGTAAAAGAACTGCAACACACTGATTGTGAAAACACATTTAATCTGAGGTGTGTTTTATTTGTAGCTAGATTGGGGCAGGAATAACGTTCATTACAAAAATAAAAACGACAAACATGGAGCAGCGGTGGTCTAGTGGTTAGGGAGTTGGCCACAGAATTGGAGGTTTCAAACCACTTTCCAGTAGGTTGCCCTGAGGTACCCTTGAGCAAGGTATCGTTCCCGTCACTGCTCCCCAGGCGCTTTCATAGCTGCCCTCTGCTGCACGGTGTGTGTTTGTGCATGGGTTAAATGCAGAGAACCAATTTCGTTGTGGTTCACTGTGTGCTGTGCTGTGTGTTCTCACAATGACAAGAATAGTCACTTTCACTTTTTCAACATGTTGATATTTGAACAGTATGAAGACGAATAATGCAAATTGCAGTAGTTTTCAAAGATTTCGTTTTCTGAGTCACAAATGTCACACATTTTATGATTATATCTGACATTTCCAGCCAGTCACAATTACAGAGAAACAGTTCTCAGTGTCATTCTCCTTTTCTTTTACCACAGTGCTTTGTGCCCAGGGCCTACAGGCCAAGGACAAGACAGGCTCCAGCGACCCCTATGTCACTGTGCAAGTGGGCAAGACCAAACGGAGGACTAAAACTATCTTCGGCAACCTCAACCCCGTCTGGGACGAGAAGTTCTTTTTGTGAGTCTCTTTTCCCCCTCTCTTGTATGAGTGAGTGCTCCGATAACACAAAGGCGTCTTTGCGCAGTGCGTGTTTATGAAAGGGATGCGGATGGTGAATAGCTGTGTATTCAGGCGTGTTCAAGCTCAGCCTCGGGCTTGGAGGAAGAGGAAGGATCGCAGGATCTGTTCTGAGGTTCTGAGTGGTTGATTCTGAGGTTGCAGGATCACCTCTGCCTTGCCCAGGCAGTAAAATGTTAAAAAGGAAAGCAGATCCTGGATCACTGCTCTGACTGAACTGTGAACAGTGGAGGAACAAAAGATCTGAATGGTGTGGACTCTCAGTGTGGAGATTAAAATATGCATTGTTAAAGCTCCCCATTGTAGCTCCCCATATCCTACAAATTCAGGATTTAAAACTATTTTCCCTTCTCTTCTGTGGTATTTAGGTAGATGGAGGATATGAGCTCTGCTTTGTCAGATTAGCCACCAATGTGAAAGGAGGACCAATCATATTATGATGCTCTGATCACATTCTGTGAATGGAAAATGTCACAATCACCCCAATGACAAATGGAAATACTCCTCTCTCATCCTCCTACCCCATCAAGAAGTCATTTGTAGGCTGATGATTTTTCTGCTTCAGTCCCTGATCACTTTGCCAGAACTCTTCACAAACATTCAGATATATGTTCACATTTGCTACACACTTCACATACAACATGGAATATCATTTTCAGGCCTTCACATGTTTGTCTTTAATCTCCAACTGCCCAAAGATGAACATACAGTAATGTGCAAAAGTTTTAGGCAGGTGTGTAAAAATGCTGTAAACAGAACGCTTTCGAAAATGGAAGTGTTCATCATTAATTTTCATCAATCAACTAAATGTAGTGAAGGAACAAAAGAGAATCTAAATCAAATCAATATTTGGTGTGACCACCCTTTGCCTTCAAAACAGCATCAGTGCTTCTAGGTACACTCGCACACGGTTTCTGAAGGAACTCGGCCGGTTGGTTGTTCCAAACATGATTGTGTTTCAACCTCCGTGTGACATTGATGATCATCAGTACCTGTTTGGTCAAATTGGTTGATCATACACCGACTATAATCCTACAGAATCCCTGACTGTGTGCAAGTGTACCTAGAAGAACTGATGCTGGTCTGAAGGCAAAAGGTAGTAACACCAAATATTGATCTGATTTAGATTTTTCTTTTGTTCGCTCACTTTGCATTTTGTAAATTGATCAAAATAAACAATCATTATTTATATTTCTGAAAGCATTCTTTGTTTACAGCATTTTTTCACACCTGCCTAAAACTTTTGCACAGTACTATATGCTGAAGTATACAGTATACTGAAGTACTGTATGTCACTTCTTTATTGTGATTTTTAGTGAAAAAAGGTGGTAGGCTAAATCTGACAGGCATTTATTGACTAGACAGGAATTGCATATTGTATATTTCAAAGGAACCCCCCACATTTCATTAAAGGAGAACCTAGTGTAGCCCTGTGAATGATGGTGCTGGTGCTATGTGCTGTTTATTGGGTAATAATGGGATTTTAAAAATATAGTGTGTTTGAAAGAAATACTGACATAGAATCTTTCAAATTCCTGATGAAACTCTTTCTAGAGAAAGCACCGAAATCCATACTTTCCCATTCCCCTCGTCGCAATGAAGCAGAGAGATGTATGCCGCATTAAATCACCTTAAATCTTTCTGAAACTTTCTCCGTAATAACAACAGAGCCATTTCGTCATTACACACTCTCATAAAGAGGCTGGCATTGTGAAAGCTCAGGTGTGGAGTGATGGAGGTTCATTTATATGCTCTCTCAGACTTCAGCATCGCAGCAGAAGGGGATCATTTCTTTTCATATTCCTGATGTGATGATAGGTCTAGTATATCCTTGAGCCCCTTACAATCATTTGGGTGTCACATTAGGGTGAAGAGTTAGCGTGTCACGCGTGACCATCTATATTTATTAGATCTCTCAGCTGGGGATTTCTCCACTCTGACAGCGTGTTGCGAATGCGACTGCAACCAGAGTCCTGGGAAATGAGCTCACACCGTGTGTGTGTGTGTGTGTGTGCACACGTGCATGTGTGTGTGTGTGTGTGTGTGTGTGTTACTATAGCTTTACGTGATCTGAGGATCTTCTTAGGAATGCTGATGATGCTTGCAGTTTCAGTTCATACATCTCCTGAATAGCATTTACCTTCATGGAAGATTCATTTATTCATTTATCTCTTATTCATCATGTCTGCTACTACTTCTACTGTTCAATTTCTTCTATATTTCTGTTTGCCAATCTATCTATCTATCTATCTATCTATCTATCTATCTATCTATCTATCTATCTATCTATCTATCTATCAATTTTTTCATTTATTTATTTGGGACAAAATCAGCATTACAGACAAAAGTAAAATTTCCATAGGCTTACAGAGGCTTTTTGTCTTTGCTCTGTCTCTGGATGGGTCTCGGCTCTCCTCACATCACTCAGGAGATTGTTTGCCAGTATGAGTTTCTGTCAGAATTTCTACCTGGTGTTTTCCAAGTGCCTTCAAGCCCTTTAACCCCAAGCTGAGATCTGCTTCGCATGACTCAGCAGAAGCATGTTAGCCTTAACAAATGGAACTGGTCAAGAGTAAAAGTGGGCCGAGAGTTGGTGAACACATTGTGTCAAATTCAGTTCACTGTGTTGCATTGTGGGCTTTACAGCGGTTCAGTATGCTGTCACTGCAAGAAGGTCTTAGGTTTGATTCCCAGCCTGGGTCCTGAACCTGGATGTGAAGTGTCCATGTTCTTCTCAGGTCTGTGTGGGTTTCATCAGGGAGTCTGTTGAGATGAACCTCCAGTTTCCTTAGACATACCTGTTTCTTCCCACAGTTGAAAGACTTGGATGTGAGGTGGCTGAAGATGCTTCATTTCCCTCTACGTGTGAGTGAGTGAGTGAGTGAGTGAGTGAGTGAGTGAGTGAGTGAGTGAGAGTGAGTGAGTGAGAGTGAGTGAGTGAGTGAGTGAGTGAGTGAGTGTCTGTCTGTCTGTGTCTACCTGCCCTGTGACTGGCTACCTATCTAGGTTCCTCTACCTTTTGCCCTCTGTGCACTGGGAATGTTCCCAATTGCTACCCAGGATGAGCATTAGTGTCTGTCTGTTTGTCTGTCTGTCTGATGATCAATCTCTTTTTGAAGAAAAAGCACTGAGGATGCCATTATGGACTGAAATCTTTCAGATGTTTACCCTGTGGTTTTTTTTTTTTTATAATTACTGACATATTGAGGTCATCCGGCATTGAGCGCCTGGCGCAGGCGTCTGTGTGATTCGTCAGAGCTGAATAAGTAAAGCTGGTTATCAGACACACAGAGCTTTTTCTCAGATGCTCAAATGCTTTTCTGTTTCACTGCACATTTATTATTTCTTTTAATGGGCACTGGAAGTTAAAAATTAAAGGAACTTAAAAAAATTATAATTTGACTGGCCTTTGTTGTGTGGCTCCCTGAGACCAGCACATGCTTATTATCATGCCACATAATTTCAAAACAAATCAGCCTTCATTTAGACATTTAAATTTGTACTGAGCTTCCAGGGCAGGGGAAAGCCATGCATTCAGCAGTAATGGGGACGGTGCCTTGCTCAAGGGTACCTCAAGATAGCGAAATAGTTTGGGACTCAAACCCACAACCATCTGATTGTGTGCCTAGTCCTGAGCCACTAGTGCACCGCTGCTTCTTTAGCTTGCGTAGGAGGTGATGTGAAACGAATCTGCTCAGCAAAAGGAGAGGAAACGACATGTTTTCAAATCTAACATTCTTTCTCAATGGTTTTGTTTTCCTTTAGCCAAGCATTATTTTAAGTTCACTGGACACGATGACGGTGAGTCCAAATAGTGTAGTGTGAGAAATACTGTGACCCAGTTGTGACAGGCCGTGAGAAGCAACGAGCTACAGCCAGCTGTTGTAGGAGATGTTGTGAGGGGAAACCCTGGGGAGGAGTTTAAATTCTTTATTTTCTTTTCCATTTTCTTTTCTCTGGCTTCTTGCTGACATCCAAAAAGCCCAGCCTCACGCACGACACTGCTTCATTCATCGTCTCACAAGTGTCTTGGGTAAAAAGTGTATGTCCTGGTGATACACTGTGTGGTACTTTGTGTTAGATGACACTGTGTGAAGATGTACATGCACGCCTGTGTTTCATAAACTCCCCAGTCCCGAGTTGAGTTTGTTCCCCAGAGGAAAGTTGACCTTTGCTTCTGTAAACGGCTTTACAATGTTTAAAAGGTCTTCCATCTCTCAGTTAGTCCATTTCTATTCACCCTGACTCTCAGAATCGCTCTGTTTTTGTCTTATGTTTGGGAACCATACCGATTCTCTCATCCTCCATTACTGTCAAAGAACATGTCATTTGCCACGTATCCACTCTCACCACAGGCCGTTATAATCGTGCACATGACGTTTCTATATAAAATGTATCAACAAATGAGTCTGTGTTTGAACTCGTAACTCGTATTGTTAAACAATATAATTATGTCATGCATTCATTTTATGTAGTATTCGGTTAAATCTGTGTTTTCCTCCTTTTCTTGTTTGAATTGGTATTATTTCCAAAAATACCTGAAATATAGGAAATGTTTTTCTTTCCATTTCTTTCCCTGTTTGAAAACTGAAAAATAAATATAGGATGATTTTTGTTACGGGGGCAGCGGTGGCCTAGTGTTTAGGGCGTTGGCTGCATGATCGGAGGATCGGGGGTTCGAACCCCTTCCTAATAGGTTGCCCTGAGGTACCCTTGAGCAAGGTGCCGTCCCTGTCTCGCTCCTCCCTGCGATGGGCTGGTGACCTGTCCAGGGGTGTGTGTCCCCCGTCCTTCACCCTGTGTGAGCTGGGTTGGACTCCAGCACTCCCCCGGGACCCCGTTTGGGACAAGCGGCAGAAAATGACTGACTGACTGATTTTGTTACTCCTGGCAAAACAGCTGCCTTGAAGTGATAATCAGTTGTCTGCAGCAGGCCAGGGTTTAGTTGCCTTACATCCAAAACCATTTCACTAATGACGTCGGGGTGGTTATTGATGGAGTCGGCCATTGAGGCGTCTTATGTCATATGACCCATAAAGGATAGAATTCGTTCAGCGAATGAGTAACAGTGATGCAATTCAGTTGTTTTTTTCTATGACAAGAGTCAGGGTCGTTTTATATTGATGATGGTTGGAAAGGCAGACCATCTGTCCAGTTTGGAGTGACCATCGATCATGGCTCTAGTTGCAGCTGACCCTCAGCCTCCTAACCCCAGCTTCACCTCTACTACAGCCATCCCTCCTCCTAACATTCATGCCAGCTCATGGCCCTGCTCACCAGGCTCTGCCCACAAAAATGCTGTTTTATAGCTACAGTCATGAGATTGACAGAAATAAAAATCTGATAAAAAGCCCATTCAAGTGAATAAGAAACTCACCTTTTTCAAAATATCCTCACTGAGTCATACACTTACAAATGTAATTTTTTTTTTGAAGGAAAAAAAAGAGTACCATTTCATTAGTAGGAGCTTCACCAGCTTCATTGTCCACGTTGCATTTTTTTTTTACTTTTTTCACTTTGAAAACAAGTAAGAGATGATAAGATATGATAAGAAATGATCAGTGAACATTTTTATTATGTAAATGCTCCAAAATATTTTTACTTTAACTATGCAGTAATGCTTTTCCTTCTGCTGTAAAGTTATTTTGGACATAAGAGGTTTATCATATTCACTGACATCATAGAATGTTTCATTTGAATGTATAAAAAGTATCATTTGTCCTTGTGGTGGTTGCTAGGGTGTTGCTAGATGGTGACTGTTGTATTACATTTACTAACTGGTTGCTACAGTTTCTCAGTTGTTTGCCAGGGTGTTGCTGGATGGTTGCCATGGTGTTCAGGGTAGTTGACAAAAAACTTTGTTTGCTGATTTTATGGGGTCTCTAGTGGTTGCTAGGGTGTCTTTTGTTGGTTGCCATGGTTTTCCAAATGAACATGTTGTAATTAGAGCATTACTAGGTCCAGCAGGAAGACAGTATTATGTGTAGTGTATGTGTATGTGTGTGTGTGTGTGCGCGCACGCGTGTGTGTGTTTGTGGGGGGGGGGGGGGTCATGTAGCTCAGAGAGAGTGAGAGCTATAAGCCATTAGTTGTGGAGACCATGAAAATAAAGTACAGAGTAAAATAATGGCACCTGAAACTCCACCAGAGGCGGCGGAAAAGGAGACGGGGCTGCCGATGATGAAATCTACAGAAAAACACTCCTAAATCCTCTCATTCCTCTCCTCCCCCCTCTCTTATTTCTCTCTCATTCTCTTTTTGTTCCACACTCTTGTTTCTCACCACTTTTTTTCTCTCTTTCTGATATTCTCACTTTCTCTTTAAGTTTCTCTCTCTCTCTCTCTCTCTCTCTCTCTCTCTCTCTCTCCCTCTCTTTTTTAATGCATGTCATTCTTTTAGTTTCTGATTCTCTTTCTGATTCTGATTCTCACACTAACAGGCATGAATGTACACACACACACACACACACACACACTTACATTTGAGCCCATTACTTTGCAGCCATTTCCCAGCAGTGACACAGTGGAAGTGAATTAGTGTCCTGCGCTTGTTCTTTCCTGTTGTATTTAACACCCCCAGCACACAGACAGCTCACATCACTGTGTGTAATTGTTTGGCCAAAGGCAACGGTGCTCAGATTTCCCTCCCTTCAACCTCATTATTTTGCTTTTGCACTTCAGCGCTCGTTCCTTATCTTTCTTATTTTGTCCACCGCTTATAACTGAGTTGACCTATTTAAATCACAAGGAAGTCATCTAGACATTTGAATCCTGGACAAAGGAAATCTTTGAACTTTTTTCTGTGCATGAACTGGGGCTAGACGATGTAACAGTGTCATTATCACAATAATGATTCTGTACAGGCTGTTCTGATCACATCATGAATATCATCATTGTTTAAAGAATAAACACTGCATGTGTCATGGACATTGAGACATGGAACAAAATTCATGTCAAAATATCGTTCTTTGAGCATATCAAGAAAAACGAAATGTCTTGCAATGTCTTGCAGTGTATCGTACAACAAAAGTTAATACTATTGTCTCGTGTATTAGATTTGAAAAGAAGTTTCTTTTTACCTCTCCCTGCAATCCATTAACATTTAAACACTCTTCATGAGAAAAATAGCAGAAATGGCACATTAAAAATGGATTTGACCTCGAAGTTAATGTCATGTACAGAGGCAGCTATGCAGGTTTTAAGAGTATTATGTGCAGTGTAGGTATAATGCACAGCAGGTTTCTATCAGGAATAGAAGACGAACGGCACTCAGCACTTCCCTGTTTGTGTGAGTTTTCAAAGCAACATGAGATCACATAGTCTGTGCTTGAATTTCACTTAAAAAGTTTGTTATTTGAGACGCAAGACTATCAAAGCAGCAGCATCAGCTCGTCAGAGCTTTTTTTTATAGTGTGTAAAAATAGTTCTAAATTCAGGCTAATTTTTTTTTTCGTAGTAGTGTTGCTGCTCAGTGTTTTTTGTTTCCGTGGTGACTGGATTAAAGTGGATTTATTTCCTCTTGCTGACATTATTACCGTTGGTACTTAAAGTCCCTGAAGTCTCAAAAAGCCATCATGAGCCAAATTTGGAAGGACAGACTCAGCAAAGAGAAGGTGTGGTTCCAGCTCTGACAGATACAGACATTAAACAAAGCTGTGGGCTGCTGGTTTCACTGATTGCTGTCAATCAAAAAATTAATTGTGTGACAGAGTAACAGAAAACCTAACAATGTCAAATAAATAACTTTTGCCATGTTCTTATATCTGCACATGTTTAAATACTAATGGAGCCTTCAACGCTCCATCTCTGTTGACTCTGTTGGCAGATCCTTAATGGCACTGGCAGCCATCTTATGGGAATCATTAGATCTGTTTATCGCTCTGCATGCTCATATAATGGTGTAGGAATATGAGCTCCCATATTGCAAGACAATACTGCCCTCATGCCCTCTGCTAAACAAATACAAGAGTCAAAGGCTTCCCTGGCCTCTTGGATCTGAACACTGTTGCAGTTTAACAGGAAATGAAGGTTTCTGTAAGTATATTAAATGTATTTAGATTTCCTCTGAACATTCCGTGAATATAATATAGATAGATGGTGGTATTAATATGAAGACAGAACATTTCTAACCCATGCAAGTTGTCACAGCAGTAACAAGCTAATTTTAGGGCACCCCTGTCATATTAAACATCGTTAATGCTGCTTTTAAGTGTAAATAGGTTCACATGTATAGTCGCTGTGCCACTGTTTACATTTACATTCATTCTACATGTGAAAAAGTGTGTTGTAGTTCTAGTATCACACACTAATTTCAACAAGCGCAACTAACACACAATAATTAGACACTGTACACTTAAATCAACAAAATCGGAAACTTCAGTATAATACATAATGTTAAATCCCAATAAAAATAAAACAAAAGACAGAGTGTCACAGCTTTACATGGCAAACTTTATCACTGCACGTTTATTTAACAACCTTTAAGAGGCGGCGTTTACATGGCCGTATGCTGCCATCGATGTAACACTGACAGTTAGAACCAATTCAGTGTAAAATGGAACAACGCTCTTATTCAATGAAAATCTGATGCTTTAACTATTCACCATTCACCCTTGATATCCAGCGGTGGTTAGGAAGTTAGCCCTGGAAATCGGCCTAGTGGTTAGAGAGTTGGCCACAGGATCGGAAGATTGTGGGTTCAAACACCTTGCCAGTAGGTTGCCCTGAGGTACCCTTGAGCAAGGTACCGTCCCCATCACTGCTCCCCGGGCGCTTTCAATAGCTACCCCCTGCTGCACGGTGTTTGAGTGCATGGGTTAAATGCAGAGGTCCAATTTCATTGTGGTTCACTGTGTGCTGTTCTCGCAATGACATGAATAGTCACTTTCACTTTCACTAATGTAGGGGGGCTTTCATTAACCCACTGTAGTGTGATGCCAGCTCCAGCCAATTTTATTTATTTATTATGCTACCTTCCATGAACTAGACATGCTACAGGACACTAGCATGTGGTGTCTTTGGTGTCTCTCTGGGAGTTAATATTAACAGGCACCTACAACCAGTAACCAAACTTTATTCAGAAGAATGGGAAGCAACAGTTCCAACTTCCAGCACCATGGACAGTAACAACGATAATTTCAAAACCATGGACAGCGGCAGGGCCACCTTTCAGCACCTTGGACAGCAGCACCATTCTCAGCAGCGTGGGCAATAACGGCGCTCTTTTCAGGACCTCGGGCAGCTTCTGTTCCGCTTTTCAGAACCATGGACAGCTGCAGAATGCTTTCTAGACCCGTGTGCAGCAATAACGTTTTAATACGGAGCTTCTGTAAATTAACTTCTTTGTGACTGACCTTCCAAATCAACCCCTGAATAAAGAAACAAATATATAAACACAAATAATCAAAAAATACATGCAGACTTTTATGAGAAAGGCAATTGGGCTGCTGTTGGCAAAGACAGCTCTGAAGGAGAAAAGGAAATCACAGTGATCTTCTGCTGCATAATTGCTCCCACCGTGAGGAAATGCGAGTAGGTGTGACTGGCTTTCTAAAGCTTAAGCCTGCTCTATATGGGCCCTGTTTAACACAGACAGCACACACTTTCAGCACTGAATGATTTGGTGGATTCTGAGGGACTTAGAGAGGATAAGGCAAAGTCTTTTCTTCAAGAATGTGTTCTTGTTCTTTTCTCCACTTTCTAGATACGTTTGAAAAAGGCCCAGTCTGACTCTCTATTTCACTCTCTTTATCTCCCTGCCAGCCTCTCCCTCCTCTCTCTCAGTCACTCATTTCTGTGCATATATTATACAGTCTTGTGAAAAAATTAGGACACCTCATTAAATATTCAGTTCTTTATTAAAAAAATGTTCACAAATTGATGTCTAATTTTATTTTTAATTATTTCTGGAAAAGAAAGTGATTTAAGCTTAATTAATTCATTAAGCAAAAGATATCAACAAAAATGCGTTTTCTAACTGAGAAAAAAAGTTAGGACACCCCACTCCCTAATAGCTGGTGTTCCCCCTTTGGCTGAAATAACCACAGTGAGACGCTCCTTGTAGCATCCATCAGTCTCTGACATAGGTCTGAAGAGCGTTTGATCCACTCCTCACTGCAAAATTCTTTAAGCTGTGAGATGTTTGAGGGGTTTCTTGCATGTACAGCCCAGGACCTTGGTGGATTTACTGGTATGTTTTGGGTCATTGTCATGTTGCAGGGTCCAGTTCCGCTTCAGCTTGAATGTTCTTACAGATGGTCTTGCATGTTCCTCAAGCACCCTCTGAAACACAGTATATTCATGATGGATTCAATGATGGTGAGCTGGCCAGGTCCTGCTGCAGCAAAGCATCTCCAAACCATGACACTTCCACCTCCATGCTTCACAGTTGGTATGAGGTTCTTTTCCTGGAATGCTGTACTTGGTTTACACCAGACGTGTCCTCTGTTCTGGTGTCCAACTAATTCAATTTTAGATTCATCTGTCTACAGAACATTATTCCAGAAGTCCTGGTCTTTGTCTGTGTTCTCTCTGGCAAACTGCAGTCTGGCCTTGATGTTTCTCTTAGAGAGTAAAGGTTTCCTCCTCGCACTCCTCCCATGAAGTTAAAGTTCAGTCTCTTTTTGACTGTAGAGACACTTTCACACCAACAGCAGCAAGGGCCTGCTGGAGGTCCTGTGATGACATTTTAGGGTTTTTGGAGACTTGGGGCAGCGGTGGCCTAGTGGTTAGGGAGTTGGCCTCAGATCAGAAGATTGTGGGTTTGATTCCCACCCCAGTGGGTTGCCCTGAGGTACCCTTGAGCAAGGTACTATCCCCATCACTGCTCCCTGGGCACTTTCAATAGCTGCCCACTGCTGCGTGTGTGTATGGGTTAAATGCAGAGGTCCAATTTCGTTGTGGTTCACTGTGTGCTGTGCTGTGCAATGACAAGGGTTTTCACTTTCTTTTAGCATCTTGCAGTCTGCTCTCAGGGTGAACTTGCTTGGACGTCCAGACCTGGGCATGTTGGCAGTTGTTTTGGAAGTCCTCCACTTAGTCCTCCACAGTAGACTATTTTCTGGATGGTGGAACGGCTGACTGAGATCTTTTTAAATCCCTTACCAGACTTATAAGCTGCTACAATCTTCTTTCTGAAGGCCTCAGAAGCTTATTTGATCTCATCATGGTGTTCACTCTCACCTCAACAGTCAGGAGCACCAAACTAAATCATAAACTTTATAAGGGCAAACCTCCTTCAAAATGCATAAGGATGTTCTAATCATGTGACCAGATGTGCTACACCTGTGTGTGATTTGAGCCATTTTAATTGGTAATAAAGGTAGGGTTTCCTATTTTATTTATTGTATTCCTCACCAGAAATCACATTTTAGTAGAGTTACATTTTACAGATTTTGAAAAGACTTTTCATCAGTTTTAATTGTTTAGCTATATTACTTGAATCTCCCAGTATTGCACACTCAACAGTGCAGCTCATCTACAGCCTGCATAAATAATGAAGACACGCTCATCAGCACGTCCAAACTCATCAGCCTGTGATGCTTTTTCCTCCATCCATGTGAGAGGCTGTACGAGGGCATTTTTCTGCCTGGCAGGAAGCTCCATCTGTGGGCAAAAATTCCCCAGTTCCCCTCCCCCTGCGCTCTGGGCTGGAGAAGACCACTACACTCGCACACTCAAAGGCTTTCTTCTCTCTCTTTGTATTTTTCCGTGCTTCAACATCCATTTCTCTCTTTCTCTCTCTCTCTATCCCATGGTTTATCTTAGTCAACCACTACAGCTCACTCTAAATTTAAATGTTTTCTCTTTAACCATCTCTTTAACCATCTCTTTAACCATCATTTAACCACTCTAACCCTAATCCCCTGGAAACTTTTCTGTCTCCTGCTTAATTCAGCAGTAAGGAGTCATTTGTCTCTCCATCGCTCACATAAAGACCATTATTATGGGTATTTTGTTGTATATATTTTTTTCTCTCATCATTATTTAAATGTAAAGACATGATGAATTACAATCCCTTCATTTCACTGTGTGATGACACATTCAGGTGTAAAAAAATTAAATGCAAATAAACAGCAGAATTGTTTACCTTTCTGCAAACAAGCCGGTGTGCACAACACAAAGCCTTTATCAAAATTCCAATCACAATTAAATATCTTCTCTGCTACTAACACACAAACATCTGATCTAGGCTGAAAGATCACAATCAGCACTTTACACACAGGTGCTCCAGTGAACTATGAGCAGGAAAATGAAATTATAGTTAAGTTGATCTGTTGGAGACTGTTTGGTGGGAAGAGCCACCAACTGTAGCTTATAGACTTTTTTTTTTTTTTTTATTAAAGTCAAGAGCACAAGAGCATCATTTTTTGTGACCTGCGACTCATTCATGTGAGGATTTTAAACTTTAAGAGCAGCTGCTTTGATGTGAGAACCATTTCATTATTTAAGCCCATTATCTTTCAGAGAGCCAGATGTTCTAGCTTTTATCCTTCCTTTGTATTGTAGTGGTTTTTTTCCTGTAGAGAGAGCTGAATAGCAGATGATGCTTAAGGACTATGATCATCTGTTCCAATGGATATTAGAGCAGATTTCAGAGACATGCACTGCTTTTCTCATTCTGTATTTCAGGGGTGTATATTGTGCTTCCTTTCATCACTTGTGCTAAAACTCTCACAAAAGTTACACTTTGGGCTGAAGGGTTTGTTTGGCTGAAGTGCTTGTTATTGGTTGACTTCAAGGTTGATTTGAAAGGGACATTGCAGTGAACTCATCTTTTGATGCATTGCTGACATGTTCAGGCTGTTTTGGACTTCATTTTAATGATACATGCTCTGTCTGCTATTCATATATATTTGCGAAGATTCTGGGTTTGATTCCCAGTATGGGCCTTTTTTGTGTGGAGTTGGGCACCATGGTTTACACCAGTTTCTTTAGGAGCTCCAGTTTCCTCCCACAGTCTAAAGACATGTCTTTCATAATGTTAAGACCAGGCTGATGGTCGCTTGTCCTGTCGTTCCACAGCACTGAACTTTGCATTTGCAGCTTTGCACCCCTTTTATGGCCGACTCTCAGGTCTGCTCTATGAATCATCCTGTGTCAGGAGTGTGTGTGGTTACAAAAGACCAAGCTCCTGTTTTGAGATGCACTGAAGCATATGACCTTTAAGGAAAGCATTTGGGAAAACAACTTTGCTAGAGTTGTATCGCTTGCATCCAAGCCTACTGAGTATGTGTGTACCTGCCACTGTACAAGTTTAGCAAAAATGTTGATTCCCCGATAGTTAATCAGGCTCATACTCCCTGTATTTTCAGTGAATGCCACAATGCCACGGACCGCATAAAGGTGCGAGTGTGGGACGAGGACGATGACATTAAGTCTCGTGTGAAGCAGCACTTCAAGAAAGAGTCGGACGACTTCCTGGGCCAGACCATCATCGAGGTCCGAATGCTAAGTGGAGAAATGGATGTGTGGTACAACCTGGGTATGTATGCTCAACAGGCTGCCCACAGCTGCAACTGAGAAGATTCAGCCAAACATACACTTTATACATATATAACATACACTATACATATATAACATACACTCTACTGTCAGTCTCATTTAGAATAGATTTGACTGGTTTTTAAAGCCAATGGATCTGCACCTTCATAAGATACAGAACACATGATAGCCTCCACTCTTAATCGAGCAAACACTGCTTAACTGAAGGTTCCTAAAAATTAAACATAAAAAAGAACTGGAGAAAATGTTTTTATGCACCAAACCTTGGGAACAAACTGCTGATATATATCAGTCAGACAAAGACAGTTTTTTAAAACAGCTAAAACCCTTTTTTTTCTTTCTGCTAATAAGTTTTTTTCCCCTTCAAATTATAACTTGCTTTGATCAATTTATATGCATTTCTTTATTTTTAATTAACAAATCTTAGTTTTAAGTTATTTATAGCAATTAAACAGTTGATTTATAATTATTGCATTTGCATATTATTAAGATTATTATTAGTAGTAGTAGTAGTATTAGTGTTATTATTAATTGGTTTTATGTATATTTATCAGCATTAACATTTTATGTTGTGCCGCATCTTTAATGAAGACAAGGACATGCAGTTTTGTTTGTTGTCAGTGATTTAGAGCACAGAGCTGTGTCTAGATACGGAAGGTGAATTTTTAGTCAGTGATTTCCACCCATGACTAAGGCCATACTGAAGCAGCGACATTGCCAGTTCCTCTCCCATCTGTTTTCACACAACAACCAGCAGCCAGTGGACTATAAATAAACCCAAAACATTTGTGGGAATGTGAAAATCACCTCCTCATAAAGCAGGAGGGACGTGGCATCTGTCTCGCCAGTCTGAGATTTCATAACGGCTCCAGACTAAACATGAAAAATGGGAATAGTGAAGTAAAGCAGGGCGTGCGTTCAGAGTCAGTATTATGGAAATGCTGCATTTGGAGACCTCTCTAGGGTGTTTCTCAATTTATCACCCCAGGAGTGCTGTGATAGGCTCCCTAGTAAGAATTCACAGCTAGGAGAATGGACGGATGGATTGATGGATGGATGGATGGATGGATGGATGGATGGATGGATGGATGGATAAAAGAAAGGATGGTTCATTGATGGTTCATCTTGGCTCATAAAAAAAAATCTAATCAAATATGTGACAATTAGCATATCTAAAACAGCACAAACTCATCTTAAACCACGGGGAGATGTTCAGTAATCTCTGAAAGAACTGCAACACACTGATGTCTATAAACATGGACACAAGCCCTGTAGCAGAGCCTTAAATCCTGAATTTTATCTGCTCCACCTAATTAATGTACACTTGAATGTTACATTTGTTATCATTAGTCTGGCAGCTCTGGTGCTAAAATAAGGACCAAACTTGTTCTGGATGATGGACTATATTTAAGGCTGCAGGGGAAAAGCAGCAAATTTGATTTACGCCGGGCTGCTTTACGAACGAGAAAACGGGTAGCTTTTACAGGACGTCACACACACACTATTGACCAGCACCTCCAGTAAGGAGTGCTAAAATAAGCTCAGGATATTGGCACAGTGGACATCTTTTTTCTGAACTTTGACTGAAGGTAAATTCATATATTTTTTTTTAAAGAAAATGAATTATATATGATGAAATGGACAACAAAGGACCAGGGGGAACCAGTAAACTCATGCAGGAAAACTAAAAGGAATGAGGCAGATTATTCATCCATGACCATTTCTGACTACAGTTCTCTAGATCAGAGCACCAAGCCAATTCTGGCGGACTTTGTTTACATCTTAACCACTTAGTTATGCAGAAACTGTTCTTTAAGTACACTTAGGTAGGCGAAAAATGGATAATCGTAATGGCTTGTGTAGTCAGTCTGTTAGCTCAAGGGTATCTTTAGGCTGCAGCTTGTTCCTTATTCCGTATCCTTGTTCCATCTGAATAATTCTCAGAGAAATAGAAGAACTGACCAATTTTGCAAATTCCTTGGACTATAAGAATTGTTACATCTCTTGTCATCCATTAGCTCTCTTTAGTTCAAATAACAGTTAGCCATTTAGCTCTGCATTTAGCTCTGCACACGGGGAAAGTGTGGCCTGTGGTTTTAGGGCTGCTCAGATGGACACAGTCTAGTGGGAGCAAGACCACGCAAGAATACTGTAAAAAGCAAAAACACAGGATGAAGGGAAACATGCATCTATGGATTGATAACGATAGTAAAGTGATGTTTCCATTCTTATGCTTACACTCAGTCTTTCTTCTGTACACAAAGAATATTGTACAATGTGTGTGTGTGTGTGTGCGTGTGTGTGTGTGTGTGTGTGTGTGTGTGTGTGTGTCTGTTAGAAATTAGAAGATTTAGAGATCCTGCTCTGCTGTGCGTCAAGCATTCATGATTAATCAGAGAGACAGACAGATAGACAGATATGCCGATAGATAGATAGACCGATGTACTGACAGATAGATAAACTGATAGATTGATTGATGGATTTCACCTGCCGTAATTCCCCCTTCCTTCTCTCTCTCTCTCTCTCTCTCTCCAGAGAAAAGAACAGATAAATCTATGGTGTCTGGGGCCATCAGGCTGAAGATCAATGTGGAGATGAAAGGAGAGGAGAAAGTGGCTCCGCCACACGGCCAGTACACATGTTTACATGAGGTGTGTGAATAAATAAATATTCAATGAGATAATTCAATTTTTTTGCATTTTTTTTTCTTTCTGAAAAACAAGAATTAACACAACCATAACTTTCAATTATAGAATTTCTTGCAAACAGTAATGATGTCTGGACTGAAAGTTTAGATTCTTCATGTGTTTTATGTCCTCCCTGATCTGCTGCGTGCAGAACCTGTTCCACTACCTGACAGAGGTGAAAAACAATGGAGCTGTGAAGATTCCTGAGGTCAAAGGTGACGAGGCATGGAAGGTTTACTTCGATGACGTTTCTCAGGAGATCGTGGACGAGTTCGCCATGCGTTTCGGAGTGGAATCCATCTACCAGGCCATGACGTAAGTCCTTCTGTCCTAATTAGCATGGTTGAATAGATTTGTCCTGATGCTGTGGACCATATTGTAACACACTGTGTTCAGAACTATTTTATTAATTGATGGAAAAATGGAAAATGTGGTCTGTGTAAGAAATATGTTTTTATTTTTGTCAAAAAAATCAAAGAAATTGTGGACAAAAATGCCAAAATAAGGGTGCTCTTTGCAGAGATGTGTGCTTATTTTTAATAGCTGGAAACACTTCTTGTTGAGGTTAGCATGATGCACGTGACCACTGATAATCTCACGATGCTTTGTGATTTCAGAGTGTAATCAGAGAGTGTGTTTCTGATTGGGTGTGACTCTGATCTGTGCAATGGAATAAAACGAACCCCATTCTCCTTTCTATAGCTCTATACTATTTGGGCAGCGCCCCAAAGAAAAGCCTTAATGTCATAAATAATATGCACAGTCACCAGAGGGTTAAGAAGACACTCACACACACACACACACACACACACACACACACACACACACACACACACACACACTATTGTTGTTATTTAGGACAAGACTTATCTTAAAGGACCATAAAATCACGAGTTATCTTTTACGGCACCATTATCCATTCTGCCATTTTTCTTTGGAATTAAACAGGCTTGTGTTGTTCCTGTGTGCGTAAAACTGATATGTAAATTGTTAATGACCTTTGGCCTGCATTGTGCCTAAAGTGCAGTCCAGACTTCACCCTGAAACATGCTTGTGTTGGTCAGATAGGCGGATATTTGTGAAGCGATCTCTGTCACGTTGTATATGGGCTTTATTTGCAGCTTCAGAGTGAGAGCATTTTAAAAGTTTGAGCAACATACCGTCACATTCTTAATAAAAATGTTCTGTATTCTGATTATTTGGAATTCTCTGATATGGCCCATGGGACCTGTGTCCTAACATAAGACATTTAGATTTTAGGAGCAGGTTTAATGATGGGCTAAGCACTGATAGAAAAGCACTATGCACTTTGTGGAGACTTTGTGGAGTGGATCTTGGAAAAGCATTGAGGAGGTGTCACCTAAGGAGCTAGAACTCTGTGAAATCCAAGCTGTCCAGCCTGTTAAGCAGATCATCCTGAGTGGAAACTTGAGTTTAGCCAGTCAGACTGTCAGTTTTGGTTTATTGTTAAACTCAGTTTTTTTTACTTATGTTTAAATAAAGCTCTGTGATGCAGCTTGACTGAACTGTGGATGAGCCTCTAGGTGTGTGTTTTGTCTCCCAGACTTGGTGTGATTCAGCTGGTGTCACATTTTCATCCTTTTGTTTGTTTTTTGAGTTTTTTTTTTTTTTGCTAAAACGTGTATTAATACTGCATTTTCCACATGGGCATATCGCATTACCATTTTGATGCTTTTGTTAATAATTGATATTTTTATATTCCTCTGTGGCATTTTCATTTTGATATGTAGCACTGATAAATGTGTTGTTTTCATATCCAGATGCAGTGTTTCAAAAATGTATTCCAAATTGCTTTATCTATAGCGCTGGGCCCCAGCTGCTGAGTATTATTGAATTATGACAATATTTAAAAAATGTTTGCATAATTAAATGGTTAAGATGTAAACAGAGTCGTTTGTTAAGTTTCTGCTCAATGAAACATTTCACGTCAGGCCCACTTTGAACGACTTTACATCTCAACCACTGAACCATAAAGAAAATTTGCAGAATTTACATTTAAATATCGCTCTGGAAAAAGAGTGGATCTGAACAACCCATGTTCTGGTCTAGTAGGCTGTTAACACCTTTTTAATTTGTTGACATGGCTGTGTCTCAGCTGAACTTTATCAAAAAGTTTATTTGCTATTTGCATTGAGAGACCCACCAACGCAAATCAGGTTCCAATTGATGGTACTGGTTCTCATTTGCTTCAACCTGCAAACCTTCTGATGCATATTGCTTTTCCACAAGTGAGAGGGACAGAGAGCTATAGAGTCAACACAAAGCCATGTTCAAGTGTAGTGCCAGCACAGCTCCATCACTGGACTACATCATCAACATGTTGCTCCTGGCTTTGTGAGCCTATATTGACGGCTCTTTATGGTGATTATATTCAAGAAGGAAGGTACAAGGATACAGTTTTTCTCCTCCACAGATCCCTGCCAAGATCCTCCAGAGAGTGTACATCCATAATCTCTGATTTTCCTTTTAATCCATTGGACTAGATGCCACACTAAGGCACTCAAAGTTTAAGTTAGTGTAAAATTTGTACAGTTTGTGTAAAATCATTTTTCTAAATACAGCCGGAAAGTTCAGCTGATCATTTTTTATAGAAAAACATATCTGAAATGAAAATTTGCATTATAACTACTTTACAATCACTGTAAGTAGTAAATCAACTGTAAATGTAATTTAGTTGTAGCTAAAAGAGCATTCTTTCTCTTTGTCTCTTGCTCCCTTATCTTTCTCTCTCTCTCTCTCTCTCTCTGGGCCATGTGCCGTTCTGCAGTAATTAATTAGATCTCCTGATGTGTAGCTGCCCTGCACTGAGGGTGTGAAAGGATAAAAAGAGAGAGAGAGAGAGAGAGAGAGAGAGAGAGAGAGAGAGACGTCAGTGACTTTTGGCATCTGAGACCTACAAGAGAAACATCATTGATTTCCAGAAACACATACCATCTCAGTCTCACATACTCTCACTCTCTCTCACTCTCTTTCTCTCTCTCTCTCTCTCTCTCTCTCTCTCTCTCTCTCTCTCTCTCTCTCTGGGTGTGTGTGTGTTCTGGAAGTGATGTAAGAAAACAGTACAGTTTTGTGTACAGTTTTCATCAACAGAGATGAAGTACATGTTGAGCATCAGACTTCTTTGGCCCAGGCTCTGTGTTTGTCTGAGGACATCAGTCTGTTTCACAGAGCTCCACTAAAGCCTTTAACCTCCACTCACTAATAGTGAACTGCTTCTGGAAACATTAACATTCCAAATTCTTCAGTCCTTGGTGCCGTGTAGAGAATCAACCCAAGCCAACCACTGTGATCAAGGATGATTTCATCACCAGAGGAGGGGCTACACATCAGAAATAAACAAGGAGAAAAACAAGCCCACTAATGTAGTCATGGTTCGTACTGAATGTTTCCAGCTGTGAACAAAGTTATGTTTTAGCGAGAAAGTCTCTCAAAATCTTTCAATATTTGGTGTACATAGCACAAGGGAGTCCTGCTGGTGGAAATGGGGTTCCAGAGGAATCAAATGACACAAAGAACTAAAAGAAACATCACAGAAAGAACAAAGATCCAAAATGGAAACTCTCAAAAGTAGGAAAAAGTGGTGTTTTTCAACTTTGAAAAATCAGAACTTAATTGATCCAACTTACCCATGAATTTACAGTAAGATCCAGACTGTCTTCCATGGTGTTGGCCTTCCTGTGCTTTCTGTTTATGAACAGGCAGAGGAGAGACGTTCACCCGAGAGGAGCCGGCTGGGGGGCATCATAGGTGCTGTTAATTAAGAGCAGGTATTTCAGATTTTGCCAGAGTGGGAAGGTGTTCTCTGCTGTGGGAGTTTGAGACCTTGGAGCTTTGTTTTCCTGCAGTTTACGGTGCCAGGTGGCACAGATCGCCAGCAGAAACGGAGGACAGGATGTTAAAATGAAGAGCAGAGAGAAGATGGATACAGGGAAAGAAAGGAAGGAGAAAGTAAATCTGTAGCCAGGCAACTGGAGGCCAACACCTCGGATATCATTTATTCTTATTTAGCCTGAAGCGAGAGTCGGTCAAGAAAAAAGAAAACTGTGTGAAAGAATGGCCAGAGATAGAGAGAGACTATTAGGAGAAAAGGTGGTAAAATGAGAGATAAAGGAGCAAACTGGAAAGAGAGATGCCACTGGAAAAAAGAATATTAAGCTTAAGTTGAGTTAGGTCAATGTGAATAAAAATTGTGAGGCTGCAGCTTCACACAGCAGGGTGTGTGAGCTAATTAACTCTGAATGAACAGATGAAGATTAAATGACACAGAGTCTCAAAAGGAGTAAAATATTTATTTCATGCATTGTAAAGGGTGGGTTCCATTAGTAGATGCGCTAAGCAGATCCGAGGTCTCTATGACCTGCTGCCTACAGCACATCTGTCATTTCCAGGCTGCAAAAAATCCTCAGCCACAAAAGGTATTGACAGAAAAATGTTCTGTATTCACTTCTGGAAAGCAACTATCCATTAATTGCAGATGCTTATTTCAGTGGGGCATTGGAAAATCACTGTTATAGACGATAGAACAGTATGCAGTCGTGACCAAAAGTTTTGAGACTGACACAAGTATTGGGTTTCATAAAGTTTGCTGTTTCAGTGTTTTTAGGTCTTTTTGTCTGAAGTCTCTGAAGCTTAATTACAAGCATTTCATAAGTTTCAAAGGCTTTTTATTGACATTAAGTTTATGCAAAGAGTCAATATTTGCAGTGCTGGCCCTTCTTTTCAAGATCTCTGAAATTCACTGATACGCTGTCAGTCAACTTCTGGGCCAAATCCTGACTGTTGGAGCACATTCCTGTATAATCAGTGCTTTGAGTTTGTCAGAATTTTTAGGTTTTGTTTCTCCACCAGCCTCTTAAGGATTGACAACAAACTGGAATTAAGATCTCGGGAGATTGCTGGCCTTGGACCCAAAATTTTGATGTTTTGTTGAATCAGCTTTAGGAGACGGTCCTGGAACTTGCTGGACTTTCTTGGGTGCCTTGAATCTTCTTCACAACAATTGAACCTCTCTCTTGAAGTTCTTGATGATCAAAAAATGGTTGATTTAGGTGCAGTCTTACTAGCAAAAACGTCTTTGCCTGTGAGACCTTACTTTTATGCAAAGCGTGATGACGCACATGTTTTGCAGGTAACTATAGTTTTACCAGAGGAAGAACAGATGCCAGGGTGGCGGTGGTGTAGTGGTAGGGTACTTGCCTACGGATTACGAGGTCCCCGGTTCGAATCCCACCTCTAGCGCTACCACCACTGGGTCCCTGAGCAAGACCCTTAACCCTGAGTTGCTCCAGGGGGACTGTCCCTGTAATTAGGACCTGTAAGTCGCTCTGGATAAGAGCGTCTGCTAAATGCCGTAAATGTAAATGTAAGAACAATGATTGCTATTCTAACGCAATCAGCATGACAGAGTGACCTCCAGCCCTGTCCTCCTGAACACTCTCACCTGTGTTAGTGAGAGGATCTGTGAAATGAGGTCAGCAGGTCCTTCTGTGGCTGAAATGCAGTGGAAAATGTTTTCTTTATATCAAGTTTATTTTCTTGGCAAAGAGGGAATTTATCTCATCATCTTCAGAACATTCTGGAGTTTATGCAAATTACCATCATATAAACTGAGGCAGCAAACTTTGTGAAAATTAATGTGTTTGTCACTCTAAAAAACTTTTTGCCACAGCTATATACAGAAAATACAGATTATATAAATATGTACAGTGGAGTAAATGTTATATATGGAAAGCAAAAGGGCAGAATTAAAGAGGACCAGGTAAAACAGCGGTGGTCTAGTGTTTAGGGACTAGGCCCCAGGATCAGAAGGTCATAGGTTTCGAGTCCAAGGCCAGTAGGTTACCCTGAGTCATCCTTGAGCACGTGTGTGAGTGTGGGTAAAACGCAGAGGTGTAATTTCGTTGTGGTGCACTGTGTGCTGTGCTGTGCACTCACAAAGACAGGCATAGTCACTTTCACTTTCCCCTTCACTTTCATTAAAATCAGTGAACCCAGACAGAGTAGAGAACAGTGAGTGCCAGAAGGTTCAGTCCCAGACTTTTTAGCTGACTTTTGGTTACATCTTGTGGTGTGCAGTTTAATGCGTCACTAAAAGATGCAACAGTGTGTCAATTTTCTGTCCTGGTCCAGACTTAAAGAAAGTATAAACGCATCCCTAACATCTGCGAGGTTACCCAGGCCACAGTGTGCGCTGAGTGACACCAGTGTGTGCCACTGAAGTGAATGGAAAGCTGTGTTTGATGAGTGCATTTCTCTGTACAGTCATTAAACTCACCTAAATGTCCACTAATTACCAACAAATCACCCTTAATAAGTCTGGAGCTGTGTTGTGCCAGTTAGCACTGTTTACAATGAGAGACTTCCCTCATTAAGTAGAAGGATGGATGTATTTCCTTGTTCTTAAAAGGAGGAAGTGAGAAATAGTGTATGCAAGGCCACAGGATAACAAACCCACTGCAGAAGAGTAATCTATTTCAACATTTAGCATAAAAAATTCTATATGGATAGGTTTTCTGAAATAATCATCAACAAATTTCACAGTGCTGTCAATGAAATCAACCCACTTAAAACATCAAATCATCTGTGCTGCTCCTCAATTTCTGCTCTGTTTAAAAGAGAAGCACAAATTTGCATGAAGCAGTCCGTCACGCTGTGGTGGACTGGATCGGACGTAAATGCAGAGTCGGGATTATGGAAAGGGGTTTTTCTAAACGTAAATAACATCCAAGCAGACACCAAACTCAGAACTCACACAGACTCCGAAACAAAGGCCCCAGCAGTACCCACGATGAACAACGACCGACGGCTCTGCCCCGACTCACTGAGATCTATAAACCTTCAGACTAATGAGGCTCACCTGTCGACATGGACGAAAACATAACACAGTCAGTGTTTAGTCACAGCTGTTTAGCATAACTCTCCATCACATGAGTTAAAACGAGAGGGTGTAAAACTGGTGAGGTGAGGTTTAACCCAATTGGATCTTTATTTAGACTAAACAGGTATAAACGAACACTCAGAGGAGAAACTCAGAACGGTGATGCTGCCCTAAGGGTCCGTTTAATGTGGATCAGATAGAATCTGGATACTTGGAACAGGTGTAAACGGGGTCACTGACTCCTTAACCAGCCACTTAGGTGTGTGTTCATGAGTAGGTGGAGCCAATGCTGCCCGCTTCAAAGCAGAAAGCTCTCATTGGTGGGGGGGAGGTACCAACTCCAAAAAGCAGCTCATACAAACAGCGAGTTTTTATATCTCGATATTTTAACCACCTTCAGCAACATCATATGTTACCAGTGTGTGTGTGTGTGTGTGTGAGTTTGTGTGTGAGTGTCTGAGTGTGTGAGTGTGCCTGTCTGTGTGTGTTTCTGAGGCTTTGTTCTCTATATTTGTGGTTGCCTTTATACCCACTATGGTTTAAGGTTCTTGCGCATCTCTGCCTGCTGCTTTTTTGTGTGTGCATGTGCGTGTGTGTGTGTGTGTGTATGTGTGTGTGCGTGTTCGTGTGCGTGTGTGTATGTGTATGTGTGTGTGCGTGCAAGTGTGTGAAACCAGCAGAATTGTGTTTCACTTTTCTTAATTCAACTCAAGCATCATTCAGTTAAGTTAACTCAGAGAAACAGAATACAGAAACACAGATTCCCTCTCGTTGTTTAAACAATACTGACACCTTGTAGCTGCAGCTCCAGTCTTTGAAAAGACGTGCCTCAAATGTGCACACATTCTTTCCTACTTATCTCCGATAAAAGTAGAAATGCTGATCCAACTTCTTTACGCAGTAGAAGTGAAAGTAAAGAAACAAGCTCAGACATGTGCTCACAGCCTAAAAGTGAGACATGTCTCCTCTGAAGGACGTCTGGAGCGTCTGTCTGTGCTGAAAGTGAACTGAATCTCACTCCATATTAATAGAATTAAAGACTATTAAAGCCTCGAACTTCAACTCCAATAAAAACAATCTACTGAAAATAATCCACATGAACTTCACCGCTTCACTTTCATCACCGTCTCTACTAGTTCTCCATCACGGACACACACTCCACACACCCTGAACTCCACCGTCCACTCTCCCTGTCCTCTCTCTCACTCTCCTTCACTCCGTCCAGCACCGATGGACACTCAGAGGGACGTCTCTTCTGTGTTTGTGTCCATTTAGTCTGAGACGGTCTGGATGTTGGGAAGGTGATGGAGGATAAAAATAATGGAGGATTTATCTCAAAAGTGTTAAAGGAGTCTGTCCAGGAGATGGACAGAGGAGAAAGGACAGATATTTGGGCCAAAGTGTAGGGTGGAAAGGAAAATATTGAAATTCCTACTTTGTTACTTTCCACTCTAAAACTCTGGTTTTATGGCTTAGAGTTATTATTGCTTTTTGTCACTTTTTAAAATATATTCGCAAAAATGAATTACACTGAACTGACAAACTGCTTTGCCTCTGCAGGCTCCATTCTGCACGGCTGAAAATGATAAAACAGCAAAATAAAAAAGTGTTTTGGAAGTTAGTTAGAATCTGCAGTTTCCACACAGTTTCTTAGTTTCTTTCACTAAAATATAAGAAACCTCTTTCGTGTAGAATCACGATTTTGTCCTCGGTGATTGAGTGTGAGCTTTAAGGGTTAATGTGATTTGTACTGGTACCATTGAGCACATATTTTTACGCCCCACTTTTCATTCTCTTCTTGAAGCCCTGAGCTGTTTGAACACATTGGGCTGCTTTTAAGACGTGTGTGTGTGTGTGTGTGTGTGTGTGTGTGTGTGTGTGTGTGTGTGTGTGTGTGTTAAACAGTGGAAGATGTAATTTTCCGTAAAGGCCCTAAAGGCTCGGTTCTAATTTTAGTGACCTGCTGTGTTTGAAGACTGCCGGCTTTTTCCTTATTCATGCAGCTCTATCTGCTTTCTCACTCCATCTCTTCTCTCTCTCTTTCTTTCTCTCTCTTCTTACCTCTCTCTCCCACATTCTTAATCTTTTTGTCTTTCCACCGTTTCCTTCCCTTAAGGCTTTAACACATAAATGACTGTTTCACACTCGTAACTGAATTCTGTTGTCTTTTATTGTAAATGTAAAAAAACTCTTGGAAGTTTTAGTGGTGAGGAAGCCCTATTCTGGATTTTTTTTTGCAGAATATTAGGTGTTTGATGAAGCGAAACAATTGCTGCCTTTCATTTATTTGTTTTTGGCTTTAAGTCTTGTTTTTTAGGGTGCTCAGTAGGTGAAGTTATGACTAAACTACTAGACGTTTCTGTCTTTTTCCATTTCAGAACCTTTCTTTAAAAGAGGGCACTGAATGTGGGCTTTGTTTACGCAGTGCAGATCTTTTGACTAATGTGAGAAAAATTAACTGCCGAAACTAACCCAAAATTTAATGAAAAGAAAAACTTCCTGTTTTTTCACTCATTTTCTTTAATTAGCATAACTCTTAACCTTGTTTACTGTATTTTAGCTCCATAAGTAAAACTTATATAAAGAGGATCATTAGTTTTTTAATTTATGTGGAAAAAAATTCAGCCTTTCAAAACCAAGACAGGAGGTTTGTTTCAGCAGCTGTCTCAACGCTAACCATTTTTAGTTGTGATAATTGCTTTCTCATTTTCATCGCTCATAGTCACCCCTGGGAGATGAGTGCAGTGCGAGAGGATAGCGGAATCGGAGTCTACTGAGAGTTTATTATTCAGCTCTTTGCTTTCTCTGTCTCTTTCTTTCAGTCATTTCTCCTGCCTTTCATCCAAGTACATGTGTCCTGGTGTCCCAGCTGTGATGAGCAACCTACTGGCAAACATCAACGCCTACTTCGCCCACACCACCACCGCCACCACCAACATCTCCGCTTCAGACAGATTCGCCGCTTCAAACTTCGGGGTCAGTTCCTCAGTGAACAGAAGGGAATGAGTGAGGGGGAAAATGGATGAATAGATAAGAGAATGGATGTATGATAATACTGATAATAGATGATAGAATAACTGAAGAATGAATAGTGGAAGATGGATGGATGGATGGATGGAATATCTGTGGTTGTGATAATAGATTAATGAATAAATAAATGATGGATGGATGGGCAGTGGATCATTGAAAAATGGACTACTAATGAATGGATGGATGGATAACTGAAGATTACTCAACAATGAATAGTGGATGGATGGATGGATGGAATATCTGTGGTTGTGCTAATAGGTTAATGGATAAATAAATGTTGGATGGATGGATGGATGGTATTTCTGTGGTTGTGCTAATAGGTATATGGATAAATAAGTGTTGGATGGATGGATGGAATATCTGGTTGTGCTAATAGGTTATTGGATAAATAAATGTTGGATGGATGGATGGATGGATGGATGGATGGATGGATGGATGGATGGATGGATGGATGGATGGATGGATGGAATATCTGTGGTTGTGATAATAGGTTAATGGATAAATAAATGTTGGATGGATGGATGAAGGATGGATGGGCAGTGGATCATAGAAAAATGGACTACTGATGAATGAATGGATGGAAAACTGAAGACTACTGAGTAATGAATAGAGGGTGGATGGATGGAATATAAGTGAAATTTCTTCCATACATGTGTTCACCTTTGCTAATAGGTGGATGGATAAATCAATGATGGATGAATGGATGCATGGATAAATGATAATTGATTAACTGAAGATTGGACAGTATATAGATGGATGGAAAATCAGCAAAATGTCATCCATCCATCCTTCCATCTGTCCATGGATCTGCTGATAGATTGATAGATAAATCAAGGGATGGGACAGATGTAGGATTGAATGTAGCGGTTCACTGAAAATGTGTTTGTTTTTCGGTGCTTTCTTTCTGCAGTTGTGTGTGTAGTGGTAATAAAGCTGGGTTCTGTGGTATTTCCAGCAGGTGTGTGTTAATGTTGTTCTTGTGTTCCACAGAGGGAGAAGTTTGTAAAACTCCTGGACCAGCTGCATAACTCTCTGAGAATCGATCTGTCCAAGTATCGGGTAAGACAACCACAGGCTAATCAATAACGAAGCAATAATGGATGATGATACTGTTGGGCTTTATCGTGCGTTTCTGAGTGGAATTGATGTTTCGTTGCATTTGCTTTAGGCCGTGTTCCTTAAATGATAAAACACTTCTGCCTTCAAGATGGAAAAAAAATGCCTTCACTATATTAAAATGCCCTACAATCATTTCTTAAAATATAGGGTGTTTAGCAGTGGTCACTTAAAATAAAATATCACATAATATATGGATTTAACTCAAAATAAAAAGGAAAATGTGGTCCACAACAAGGCTTCACACACATCAAGAAAACAGGCCCAACCTGCTTTATGCACTCAACAATTTAAGTTTAAATCCCTGATGAGGAGAGACTGAGCGGACGTGGATAAAACGTGTTTATTTGAAATTGAACGAATGAAATATTTTCAGTTTAATCCTTCATTGTTTCATCCTTCTTAGAAGTGAATCAGAATCAGGAAACGTTATTGATCCTGAGGGAAACTGCTTATGCTAATAACAGATGCTTTTAATCACCACCTCTAGATGAGTGTGTTTTCTTTTCCTCAAAATATAAATACGGCATAACGTACGTCCCAGAAGACAGACGTCTGGGTTCCCCTTACAGACCGCTCTCTTACACTGCAGTTTATTTAGCACATATCAGAGTCTGCACGAGCCTCGCTGCTGACATGCTAGTGATGAGCAGGCCGAGAACGTGCACAAACACACACACTCACACACACACACACAAACTCGGCAGTCTGCCAGGAGGTATCACCTTCACTTTACCTGTCGGTTTCAGTGCGATGCCTCCTGACAGTTATACAATTTACATCAACCTCTCCCCACTGTGCTGGCCCAGACATTTCCCTGCAATGAAATTCTGATCCAAACTGAGTTTGCTTTTCCCTAAAGCTGAGACGGATGCAGCCAGTTCAGCTCGGGAACTCCCTTTTGTTCCGCAGCTTTCCACTCGCTCTGTAGTTCAGTGGTAATGACACACGTCGGAAGAATTTTTTGCATGTAGACAATATAATTATTCGTTCATGATTCTGTATTTGGTAGGACACTAACGATTAATTAGTACTCAGTTTAGTTGAAGTGTTTTTATTATGAAATGATTATGTAACATGTATTTATTATGTGTGATTATTATGAAATGTTCCCATACTTCATGGTGCACTATAGAATTATTAAGGGGTATGCTAGAATATTTCAAATGAACAATATACCCATATTTGGTAGTATACAATGTGAATTTATTTAACATTAAGGAATATTTCCATATTTGACATTTGTGTTCTTTAAGGAAAATGTAATTAGAAACACAAAAAAAGTGTGTTTTAAGCCCATGAATCCATTCCTAAGATATAGAATATACAAACTGGAAGCGTTTCTGTGCAATTAGCTCACCTAGAGATACTGAAAGCAGGTTTAAAGCTAGTCAAACATTATGAACAAAACATTTATAAAAATTAAGCTTGACAAAAAAAAAACAATAAAGTGGAAAAGTGAGATATTTTCAGGATTTTCACCTGCTGCAAGAATACCAAACCCCAAACATTTTCATGCACTGTGCACTTTCTGAGGTCCACGTGTCTTATAGGACAGTGAAGTGGACAGTGTGCTGACTGCTCATTGGTTCCAGTGATGAACCCAAGGACCATATACCTGTTATCAGGTATTATCAGAGGTGGTGTAGCCTCATACAGTAGTTTTCTCTTCAGCTGACCTGAACCCTGAACTGTGAAAGTGTCTCTCACCGACACCTAAACCTGATTCAGCATGTTTCTGTTTGCAGTTTTGATGTTGGCAAACATTGCCGCTCCATTAGCCCCGGCAGAGTAATTAGAGCTTTGTGTGGAGACTGACGGCCCACCGTCCATAAAACAGCCTGAGACGGCAGCTGCCTCCCTCAGACGGGTTAACGTCTTCAACGTCTCGCTCTTTTACTGCCCGAAATTTCGCAAAATTAAAGCCTTCACTTGGTTTTGAACCACTGTCCCTGCATGGGAATCACTGACATTTTCAAAAGCCGCCATCGCAGCCCGAAGGCTTAAAAAAACCCCGCCCTCGGTGGCCGATTAGGAGGAGGACGATCCTGATGGTGCATGTTCTTCTTTATTGTGTGTGAAGGCCCTCAAAGCTTTGTCTGTAGGACAGGCACTTTGCCTCCATGGGCCTTTCTTCACGCCGTCAAGTTAATATACTGTACGCCGTTACAGGAGAACGAGCCCATGAGTTTAGGACTGAGGGATTCATTTGCTCATGACGGCTCCTCCTTATACATGAAACGTGCTTTCATTTCCAGCCGTGACAGGAGACATGTCTGGAATGTGAATGTGGCTCTTCTAGTGGAGGTGAACTGAGAGGGTGAATGAATTCAGTTCTTTCTTCACCAAGGAGTTTGTCTAGTTTGTCATCATCAGTACCGAATATACAAAATGTTTTTGCACTCTTCAGACAGGATAATTAATAGAGGAAAGTGTGTACAGTAACATTAAAGCAGGATGGACATCGACAATCTGTAATACGTTTAATTATGCACAAGTAAAGACATGCAGGAATCGAAAATTATATCAAAATATGCAGTAATTTGACCTATAAGGCACTGTTATACACTGTAATGTTATATCAAGGTATATGAAATGACAGATGTTTTCTTTTTCTGTGTGTGTGTGTGTGTGTGTGTGTGTGTGTGTGTGTGTGTCTGTGTGTGTGTGTGTGTCTGTGTGTGTGTAATTACAGGACAATTTCCCTGCTGGAAACCCGGAAAGACTCCAGGACCTGAAATCCACAGTGGACCTTCTGACCAGCATCACTTTTTTCAGAATGAAGGTGCGTGCACAGACACACACACACACACACACACACATATATATGTGCTCACACACACATGTGCACACCCACACACATGCACACGCACTTGACTGACACCCATATTTTTCTCTTTTCTTTAGTGGCTGACATTGGTTTTCTGCCTCACCCTTAAACACATACATGCACACACACACACACAAACACACACTCAAACACATTTATCATAAATTAACTTAATATATGTAAAGTATGTATAGCATTCACACAAACCAGGCAGTCAAGCCTGCGCAAGTCTTGACGTCATTCCCGGAATGTTTCCTGCTCTAGTTGTGTTTTTATCACGTTTCTGTCCTTAAAGCTCATCTCCCACATTTAACAGCTTTCATGCTGGTTTAGACTTTCTCCACTTTCATGACTTGACACTCCACACACTCCATAACATCAGTGTACACAAGATCCAGGCTTGTCTGCATCTTGGGAACTGACCTGGTTGCTTCTTTTGCCTTATAAACACTAGGACAGACTACCCCCACCACCCTGGTTCGGATACGCGGCTCAGAAAAGGAATGGATGGATGATACTTATCATATCAAATAAACAAATAAACAGATTGCTAACATTCAGCACTTTACTGTGTGAGGGCAAAGCATTCTGTAAAAAATGTTGTGATTACGTAAATTTAAGGACTAATCATCATTATTATTGTTGTTGTTATCAGCGTGTACTGTTTCATTATTTCATTTTTAATTATTTTGTATTTTATATATTCATTCGCTGCTTTGGATGTTGATGGACCAGTTCATGCTGCTCTCAGGCAGTTTTCAGGACTGTTTTGGTGCTCCGTTATCGGGTTGCGGTTGGACAGAAGGTGGACAGGCTGTATTGGTGCCCTGATTAAAGTTTCTGCTTTAACACTCCTGCTTTAACTCCTCTCGGCACAGTTACTGTTGCTGAAACATGCCTGGTATTTTGCTACCCTTCATCATTTGGACTGTATTCCCTTGTGCTTTTCTGCCATGCAGCGATACAGATCTCCCTCCGTGAGAGGGAGCATGGGAGCTCCTGGATCCTGAAGGTTGGACAGAGGCACACAGAAGTAGGCATGATTTGTGTGCCATGCTTCACCGCACACTGAGAACAGAGAACAAAACATATATCGTCTCATTTAATATGCGCTGCACATCCTTCGGTATAGATATACGGCTTTGTGTGTGTGTGTGTGTGTGTGTGTGTGTATATATATTTATCCTGTCTGAAGTATTTACGGGAGGTCGATGCCTCATTTGACTACATCAAAAAATGATGGCTAGTTAGTTCACGCAAATGAATATTTATATCCTCTTATGTTTGCAGTTTTTTTACACTTGCGCCGTGGATTTTTGCTCTCCTCTCTTTAATATATATTGTGAGAGAAACAAGCTTTTTGCTTTTTTAGACAAACCGTGTGTTTTACATACAAAATAATAAACACATTCATCTAAACTACCTCTGGTAACCTGTGCTGACTGTCACATGTTAAGTACACAAGAAAAGAAAAAACATCATCTTTACTGAGTAACCAGTAGGTTGCACTGAGGTACCCTTGAGCAAGGTACCGTCCCCATCACTGCTCCCCAGGTGCTTTCATAGCTGCCCCCTGCTGCACGGTGTTTGTGTGCATGGGTTAAATGCAGAGGTCCAATTTCGTTGTGGTTTGCTGTGTGCTGTGCTGTGACCTCGCGATGACAAGAATAGTCACTTTCATTTACATTTACATTTACGGTATTCAGCAGACGCTCTTATCCAGAGCGACTTCCATGTCCTGATTACAGGCACGGTCCCCCTGGAGACACTCAGGGTTAAGGGTCTTGCTCAGGGACCCAGTGGTGGTAGTGCTGGAGGTGGGATTCGAACTTGGGACCTCTTGAGCCGCAGGTCCATAGACAAGTACCACCACTAGACTACCAACACCAACTTTCACTTTCATATCATCCACCTTTACTGTCTGTTCAGAGATGAGAAGCAAATAAATGTTTAAAAACTCATCACGTGTCATTTGCCATTTTAGCAAGAAATTGAAATCAAATCTCTGAGCTGAACTTCACTAAAACAGATGGATAAATTACTGCACCCACCAGGCCAATCACAGTAAACGCTCCAGCCAGAAACCAACAACCGGCAACCGACAATGATGCCCTATAAATCATGGGCTCAAAAATGTGTGTATTTATAAAGAAACCGAAATAGGCTAAATTGACTCTAAAGTGTTTTCAAAATCCACAAATGAATAAAACTTGGTTGCAAAGCTGTCATTGGCTGGAGAAGTGCTTTGAGGAGTACCGATCTTTTTAAAGTGTATTGGTTTCATTTCAGTAGAGTGACCTCTAAAGGACTCTCAATTAAAAAACCCTGCATCATTCTCTGGGGGATTTAAGTTAGAAGATTGTCCACAACATGCAAACATCTTCACCTTTCTAAACAATCATTCTGACTTATTTTTGCGTTTTTGCAACATCCGCCTTCAGCCAGGTTATTGCTCAATTCATGTTTCACTTCATGTGCAAAGCCCCAGTACCGTCTGCATAAAGTCTTCCAGCTTTTACACTTGACTGTAGATCTGATGTTCTCGGCATCATTCTCAAAATCCTGTTCTCCAGATATGATAGGAGTTATTGCCAAATGGTTCTGATCTTAGGATGACCTATAAATACTTACTATTTTTTAGTTCCAAAACAGCTGAGATGGTTTAAGGCTTGCATGCAATTTTTAGACTTCTGTGCTGGATTTTTTGTTGGACAGAAAGTACCAGGTATTACTTTTCCTCTGGGCATCTTTTATTTTTTCATTTTTCAATGGTATCATGTCCTTCTTGAACTCTTATCGGGTGACAGGTAGCGTCTCTCTTACCTTCCGTATCTTCAGTCTGAGATAAATCTTGCACAGTCTTCTGTCTGAGAATGGTCACTTGTGTTTCCTTGACCTTTCCATGACCACTTGCATATTATTAAACCAATTATTCTGGCAGGCAGGCAGGCTTAAGGGTTGTGCTGTTTTTCGACTGAGTTTAATAATGCTGACCCTGAGAATCATCATGATCTCTTTATGTTGCTACAAATCTTCACCAACCAATGATGCGATGAATGTGGCGTCCATATTCTTTAGTCTTCACTTCAGCATATTCTCCTTAAATGGTTCTTCCTGGAATTTCTTTGTGCAAGTCGTACAAATACAATCCCCGTCACTCTGTCCCAGCTTTACATAACCACAGTCCATGTCTACAATATACTTGATTTAATAAGAAAATCAGAGCAGTGTGTGTAATTGCTGCTGAAATGCCAATGGTTTGTAAAAAGCCAACAGCCTAGATTGTTTTCAGGTCATCTCCCTCATGTCTTGAAACTCAGATCTAGTTGACAGCAAAATCAGAACTCAGCTTCCAGTCTTCCTACGATCTAATTTTCAACGAACGCACCCATACATTACGCTTATATAAGCTCCTAGTTACATTTCAGTTCGCCATTGTGGCTTCTCCTTCATACACACAATAGATGACAGCTTTTCACAGCCTTCAAAATTCATTCTTACTACTTTCCCTTTATCAATAATATCTTTAATAATATATACCAGAGTTTCTATATTAAATTATATATAAAAAAGAATATAGGCTGATCTGTCAGATGAGCCTGATTAGATTTTGGAAGCACCAATGATGCAGAAGCAAGTTCAGCGTGTTTATCTCTTCATTGCTTAGTGATGTGTTGGTTAATACTAAATTTGAGCCAATCAAAACAAGTGTCTGAGGTTCAGCTTCTTCACTAAAATGTCCTCAGCAGTCGGAACTAACAGCCAGACAAGAATTGTTTGCAATTTTAATGTCTTTCACTTTAGTCTAATAAGAGGTTTCTTGTGATATTGCAGAGGACAGTGTTGCCATTTTCAGCATTTTTTCTTACAGATTCCCATTATTGCCCCCCAAAAGATAAATACTTCAGAACTACATTTAAGTAAGGCAATGAAAGATAGTTGCTGACATTTTTTTTCTCTCTTCTTCTTGCTTTAAAGCACTGTCTGTTCCTTCAGCCACAGAAAAAGAAAACTGTTAGTTTGTGGGAACGTGGCAACCAATAATAATGAAATTGACGTGTGGTCTAAACACTGACCCAGCGGATGGCCTCGGGGGGGTGGAGTCTTTGGAGTGGTAAAGGATGAAGGAGACATTGGTGTCTTGCACTTTTGGTGAACGTGCTGTGATTTTGTAGAATGACTCACCAGTGTAGTCTCACTCTTCACTTTACTTGACCTTTAGAAGTTATCTTTTTTGCCCCGAACTCAACACACAAATAAAACAAGGGTTACATTCAAAGACAACTGAAGTCTTGAAAGCTTTTTCCACACCAAAATGATCATTTTTTAACAGCAGAAATGTATATAATATGTAAAATTGCTGTTCAATGCGTCATGTTTTGCGTAATTTTCTTTTTTTTTCTTTTATTCATTATAAATGCCAGGGTTTTAGGTGCATGTGTGCACAAGAACTAATTCCAGCCAATGTTTAAACCTGCATTAACAACGACAGTGTTTGCAACTCAAACTTAGTCTGCTTTAAATAACATTCATCGTAAAGATGCTACTGTGCTCTCCTGCTTCTAGTGCAGAGAAGTGAATATGACTATTTGTCATTGTATTCACCACAACACACAGGGAACTACAACCAAATACATCCCCTGTGTTTAACCCACACGGTGGGCAGCCATATCCAGCACCTGGGGAGCAGTGATGGTGACCCTTGATCAAGGGTACCTCGGGGCAACTTACTGGTTTGGGATTCAAACCCACAGTCTTCCTATCCTGAGCCCTAGTCCCTAAACACTAGACCACCGCTGCCACACTAAACTGTACTGCTCCACTCCCAGGCTCAGAATATATTCAAATAGTCCTGTTTCTCCTTAAATCGACCAGCCTTAACGATGTTGTGCAGCCTCCAGAAGGTCACAGCCGTACGGTTTAAGGAGGAATTGATTACAAAGTTAACTTCAGCCGGACCTAAAGCCAGTAAAAGACAGACATTAAAGAGAGGTTATTAACAGAGGGGGCGCTGTTTCAGTCATTCATGTGAGAGAAGAGAGTGTAGTGGGAGTTTAAGGTGATGAAAGGAGCAATGTTGAAGTTGTACAGTGTGTTACTTTTGGGATCTGAAAGGGTCTGTGGGCACAAATACGGCTGTTGTTCCAGATCGGCCCCCTTACTTAGCATACACACACACTTTCATTTAAAAATTTTTTATCCTCCTCAAATGCCTGTCCTGTTTAATTTCCGTGGAAAGTGTTACAAAGCCAAGTGTGTGTGTAAATCAGTGAGCCTCGTCTGAAAAGCCACGCCCACAGAGAGAGTGCCGCAAGGGACACAATAAAAACTCACGCTGTCACAGTGTATTATGGGTAATGCAAGTTGTACATCCTACAGTGGCTGCTCCTAGAGACCACACGCACACACACACATGCATAACACACACTCGGGGAAGTACAGCAGTCTTTATCTGCTGTTATGCAAGAGGAAGCACACAGTATTCATTCTCATTCTCTTCCTCAGCTGAATTAGACAAAAAAAACACACAGTACTCTCCTTTTAACAGGAGTTAAGGAAGCGCATCAATCTGGCCAAGTTTTTGTTTGAAAGTTCTAACTGTTGGAAGGGAGAACGCAAGGAACTAGAGCTGGAGTTCTGCATGAGCTGGAAGGAACTTCTCCCCCTTTTTTAATGTACAGAGACAGAGCTGAGAGAGGACTGAGAAACAGAGAGGACATGATGTGCAAAAACTCACAGGAAAGATAGAGATGAATATTTACAGGATATTAGAAGGAAAAGGAGCCCCAGGCATGATCCTGCTCTCAAACTTTAGTTATTTCATATTCCTATTTAGAGTGACAGTTCAGCAAAAAGCTCATTTATGTAAGTTACTCTTCCACCAAACGGGATCTCCCAGCCAGGACATGTGTCTGAACCTCCTGCACTGGTTCTATAAAGCTGGTGTAGAAGGTTTTAAATTTAAAAAATGCACACCTGCAGTTTTTAAGCACATAAAGAACAAAACTAAAATAATAAATGGAACATTGCTACTATGTGACTGCGAAACTAAGGCCAAAATACAGTTCCATGTTTTTGGAGAGAATCAACAGGAGGTACACATTTATAGCAAATCACCAAAATTTAAGCTATCTGCTTATTTATCCTCCTATCTCTGCATCCAGTACACAGCGATATATGCAAACCCTCCTGCATTTATCTATGTTGTTTTTTTTTGCTCAAAGCTAGCAGCTTGCACTGCTTCGTTCTGTTTTTGATAGAGGTGTGGACAGAATAGTAAGACTTATAATGCGTGAATCCAGGCGGTGGGGCGTCGCCTCCCTGAAAGCCCCCATGACATTGGGCATAAATGTAAAAGTGGAACGAGCAGCTGATGAAACAGCTAAGCAATATTTGCACGTCGTACAGTATTATGTTAAATGAGTTAACGTTCAGGAGTGCAGAGACTGGCACTTTAGTAAACCAGGCTGGTGGGGCTGCTGGAGCCTGTTTCAGGGCGAAAGGCAGAAAAACACTCGGGTCAGTTGATGATGAATTCCGATTGAATGTATCGTTGTCGATGTCACGGATGAAATATGAGTGTTTTCGTGTCCCACAGGTGCAGGAGCTGCAGAGCCCCCCCAGAGCGAGCATGGTGGTGAAGGACTGTGTCAGAGCCTGCCTCGACTCCACCTACAAATACATCTTCGACAACTGCCATGAACTCTACAACCAGCTGCTGGATCAGGTACTCACACAGCCTCATTACAGAGTGCCGTTCACTTTGAAGTGAAAGTGAAAGTGACGGTCTTCGTCATCGTGAGTGCACAGCACACAGTGCACCAGTTTAAATTAAACATTTTCACATGCCCGACACCTCCTTTTCTTTTCTCATACCAATACAGATAGAGAAACGTCCAGTACGAGCAGATACTGAAGCCAAACTAATAGAAAACCTGGAACATGGGCCGATACATATACCGCAACTGGTAGAACTGGCAGGTACATTCCCACACTGAACCCTTACGGATCAGAAGATACTGATTTTGAAACCCTTAGCATCAGCTGATACTGAAACCTTATCATGAACCTAAACCGAATAGTTTACAACCTAAACCCTTTCTATTGTCTCATCTGATTCAATACTGAAACCTTTACTATTAGGCAATATTGATCTTATACTGAAACCATCAGGGTTGGCCGTTATTTATCCAATATTGAAACTTTTAGCATCAGCCAATGCCAGTCAGATGTTGAAACCTTTGGTAACGGCCAATACTTACATGGGAACTTAAAGAATTTGAAGATACAGAGCTGATATTGAAACTTTAAAACTTTAACTGTTCTTATGTTAAAACTTTCAGAGTTTTAACATAAGAGTTTGCCGATACTAATCTGATATTAACTATACTACTAATGTTAACTATCCCAGTGGTTCCCAAACTTTCTCTGCAGGGCCCCCTTTTCTAGATAGGAACATTATTGAGACCCCCATTCAAACTACACAGGCTCAGATTCAAACTTTATTTGAAACACAAAACTTTTTTTTAATTGAGCGAAACATGCAATTACAAATGGTGCGGTTTCACCACTGTGGGAGAAATAAAGAGCAACCTGAAGATTTAAACAAGAATAAACAACTGTCTCCTCAGAAATGGCTGGGAAATGGTGCCCCCTGCAATACCTCAATACCTGTGTGTTTGTAATCAGTGTATCGACTCAGGCTGAGTGCTAAATCCTCTCTGATCTCTCCTTTTACATCTCACACACACACACACACACACACTCTCGCATTTACACACACACAAACATCAAAAAAGTATTTTGTACATGCAAGCGCATGCCCTCGAACACACACTCTAAATTGCTTCTCTGTGTTTTTTGATCACTCCGAGCTGCACAAATGCCCTGAGCTGCTTTACTTCCAACTACAACTAATGACATAATCTTTCGTGCAGAAATGTTAAAGCTGCCATAGCTTCATGTGATTTCTTTCTCCCCTGAGCTGTTTTCCTCCTTCTGCACAGTGTCTTCCAACACTAATGTGCTCAAAGGCGGCTGCCATAGTTATACTTCACCCCAATAGCACGAGAGAGAGAGAGAGAGAGAGAGAGAGAGAGAGAGATACCATTCCAGCACAAAGCGACCGAAAAAAGGATCATTTTATTGATATAAATAACAAAAAGAGCTCCACTGTGGAACATATGTCTTTAAAAAAAAACAAATTTGATCTACAGTGTTGCCACAGTCTTTGGCTGGGTTTCTAAGAGACTGTAACTGTCCTTGTTCTCTCTTTCTTATTGGTCAGTCGGCACAGGTGTGTATTTAGTCTGCAGGAAAATATTATTGAGGCTTTTTTCATGGGGGGGGGATGCTTATAATCTTAAAAACTAATCCAATCCAACTTCTGCTTTGAAACACATATCATATACTTCCTTCCTTGTACTTCAGCTCACTGGCCACTTTATTAGAAACACTTATCCCATACCTTTACAGACACCAGACAGTCTCTAACTGTGCACCAGCAAGGTGGAGATACAAGGGAGGCATTTCTGACAAAGTGGCCATTAAGAACATCCTGCACACATCTCCAGGCTGTTGTTCAATGTCATGAAAGTGTTTACACACACACACACACACACACACACACACAGACGCACAGAGTCAAGTCTTCATCTAAGCTCCAAAGAAGCCACATAATAATCACCAAAAAAAAAGAGGCTTCAATAGGGAGAGAAAATGAGTGCAGAAATTCGTACACCCTCTCGGCTCCCATTTGCATGTGAATGCTCTATTGTCTGTCCACGTCTCTGAGTCTCCCTGATACACCCATACACTCCACATCTTCACACACTCAGCCCTTTGAGCATCACAGGGAAGAAAGCCAATGGGAGTCTAATCTCTCAACCTGGGATTCACACCAGACAACCAGCTTCATTCAGTTCTACAGGAGCGCGATTAGAACCGTCTGCATCAGCCCAGGAGAGAATGAAAAATAAAATATTTTAAAATCCTTTTTCTTCAACGATAAAATACCAGCGATAAACACGTACATGATGTTTCCATCAGTTACACACAGATAGACTGGATATAACCACACTGTCCCTATTTTTATCTCTTTTTTCAGTAGAATATTTCCTCTTTCTCACATGCCATGGCTTTTCCCCAAACAAAAGAAAAGAAAGAGGAGAGACAGAGGGGGCAGGAGGAGAGAGTTATATCGGGGATTCCGGAAACTGATTATTTATGGCAACAATAAAAAAAAAAACAGTGAAACCCTATTCTTTTTTATGTTTGTGTTTGTGTGTGTGTGTGTGTGTGTGTGCGCGCGCGCGTTTGTGTGTGTGTGTGTGTGTGTGTGTGTGTGTTTGATCATAGTACCCAAACACTGTAATCGCATACTCAGATGATGTCAAAACATGAATTTCTAAATAAGAATTATTGTTAGTCTCTCTCTCTCTCTCTCTGTGTCTCTCTCTCTCTCTCTCTCTCTCTCTCTCTCTCTCTCTGTCTGTGTCTCTCTCTCTCTCTCTCTCTCTCTCTCTGTGTCTCTCTCTCTCTCTCTCTCTCTCTCTGTGTCTCTCTCTCTCTCTCTCTCATTAGCAGAGCCAATCTCAGCAGTGTAATGAGGGCGCTGAGGTATAAATATCATTATTATATAAAGGAAGCCGCCATTAAACATTGTGATATTCACATCAGCCAAAGATAAAGAAAAACGACAAAGCAGGTGAGATAAAAAGGAAGAAAGAAAGCAAAAGAGAGAGAGAAGAATAAGTCACAGAGAGAGGGAAAGAAAGAAGAGAAATGAAGAGAGAAAAAAAATTCTGACTGAATTTCTTGACTGAATAAGAATGTGTGTGTGTGTGTGTGTGTGTGTGTGTGTGTGTGTGTGTGTGTGTGTCTTTTTGTGACCTGTATATTTTCTGCGTTCCTGAGTATTCTTGGATGAAGTTCCATTTGAACGTCCTCTGATCGTGAATGAACCTCATGTTCTCAAGTTTAAGGGCCCTGATTGGTTGGAATGTGTCCAGAAATGTAACAATGTCTGCGGCCCTTTTGTCCGAGATCCTGAGGGGATCTGGCCAATTACACAGCTTCAGTAATAGAGGATGATTTGGGTAATTACTTCATAACACACATCAGTTAGAAACACACACCACCCGCTCACAGGTCATCCAGGGAGTTCTCCCCAGCCCACCAAAGCCTCCACTTCCTCCAAACCGGAAAATGTTCAAGAACTCAGTCTCACTATTACAATCAGTTCAGAAGCATCACTCTTTTACCAAGCACAAACCTGCAGAACCAAACATGAACACGATACAGAGTACGGAAAAAATATCGTTCAAAAAGAAAATATTAATGGGTTTTGGAGGGAGGACAGTAACCGACCCTGTGCCCCTTTCAACAGCCTTTCATTCAAACAAAAATGATGAAATAATAACAATTCTGCATTAAATCAGTTTTCTTTGGAGGGCTATTTTGCCTCACAACATCCTGCGTGTATCCCTCCACAAAGAATAGATTTAGTATCTCTACAATCTGGTTGAACAATATCTCAGGCAGTGTCTTCAGGACTATTAACCCCTTTTAAAGATATCTGGTTCCATTCACCACCAGCAGTTCAAACTAGATAAGTTTCTTTAAAATGGAGTTTCACACCAAAGCCTCTCTGAAAAAAGGGCCCTTTTGATAACTCTGTAGAATTCCCCTTTAAGGAAAGTGTTTTGTAAAGAATGATTTATAGTCCCTGTTTGCACCCAAGCAGGAACTGATCCGTATAAACTTGCAGGTCTGATAGCACCTTGGTTTAAATCTGCAGAACTGAGAAGTTGAGCCAAGTTTTAGCAGAGGAAACACATTCGTCTCCGCAAAACACATTCGGCATCAAACCCCTCCCCGTGCTGTGACTGCGCCCCTTTGAACGGCCACCGCTTAATGAAGCACAGCATCTTCGGCTTGTTTCTCCTCTAAATGGGACTCTTTAAACTCTTTATCCACTCTAACCAGTTACCTCAAAGAATATTCCTGTTTGGTTAAACTTCCCCTCAGCTCCCCGTTCCTCACCGTCTCGCTGCACCGCACCGTGTTTCAACCACCGTGGTTCTTGATGGCCATGAGGAGGATTATTCTAGACTCTTGACTGTAAACACAGAATATTGTGTGCCAAACGGCGCTGTTCTTTTGAACAGAACAGTAAAACGAAGAGCCGCTCAGGCAATGGGTTGTTGTAGATGAGCTGATTTGCATATTTACTCCGCACATAATCAGATTTCAGCCTGACTGACCGGAGACGCACAGAGTACCGAGTGTTAACAGATGAGGGTAAAATCTGATTAGAGTACAATCTAGATACTAGGTGAAATTATAATCCCTGTAATTTTGATCGATATTGATTTTTTTTCATGGTTACTCTCTAACCTCTGACATATCTGGTGTTTACTTAACAGTGTTTAATAAAACATAAACAATATATATTATATATAACATATATATAATCCTTAAATAAATGAAATCAACATAAATTACTCAGATAAAAAAACTATACATTTTTTAACGTTTTTAGGCAGAAATGCAACGTGGTCTGCTGTCAGAGACGAGCACGGTGACCGTGTTTCCATCTGAGCTTGAAGAACCTCTCAGGCTGAGATGCTCAGAACTCCTTTGGCCATGTTGAGAAGACAGAGCTGCTGTGATTGTCTCTATCACATTGGTGGATTCTTCTCAGCTCCAGCAATCTTTTCTGCTTATCTTTTAATTTAATTCATGAGCAAAAGAAAAAAAAAGCATGAGATGTCACTATTTTAAACGAATTAGATTCTGATTATTTGAGCATGGAGGTTTGGTTAGTGCTTCATTTAGCTGAGCTTTAGAGCGGAGGTCAAAGGACGGCTTTTTTATGCTGATCTGTTTTCCGGAACAGCCGACCGGCCACTTTATCTGTTCTGCTAGCATATCTCCCTTAAAGCATACACACACACACACACACACACATAAACACACACACACACACATGCACTGCTCTACTCGCTTCCGATGAAATATGAGCTGCCTGGATGCAGGAGCTGCTTACATAACCCACCAGCGAGCACTCAAGACTGTGGGGAGGGGGAGCAGGGGGCTCCTGCTCAAAAAGCCAAATCCTGTTAGTGAAGGACAGATCTGAAAAGAGAGAGCGGAGGACAGGAAATGTAAAGATGACACAATTCTATGGAACTGAGAGAGGAAGGGTAGAGGAGAAAGAGGACAAAAGTGGAGGGTCCCATAACAGTCTAAAATTACAGGGAAGGGCGGTCGGAGAGTGAAGAGGGGAAAGAAATAAGGAGATATGGTAGAGAGAAAGCAAAGAGAAAGAATTTTTAAAAAAGATGTGTAGTGAAGAGAAAATGAGAAAAAGGCAAAAGAGAGAGTTAAAATACACCAAAAAAGAGGATGAGAGGCGTCTCATATATAGAGGGCAGAAAAGAGGTAGGGATGGAGGAAGGAAAAAGGGAGTGGCAATCCTTCATTTCAGCAGGTTGAAAAAGTAAGGACAGGATAAAAGAGGGAATGTGCCTGTGGATTTGTTCTGGGGTGTGTGTGTGTGTGTGTGTGTGTGTGTGTGTGTGTGCGTGCGAGAGAGAGAGAAACCACAGGGGAAATCTGCTTGGCGCCGCTGCACTGATGGAGGTGGAGTTGGTTTTAGGAACAGAGATGCCGGCGTTATTCTGTTGAGAGAAAATAAACTGAAAGAATAAGATACACTGAGGAACCAGGGATACGGGACATCTTTTCTTAAGTTGAGGGAGCTGGACATCTTTAAAACTTATCAGCAAACACATGACATAGGGAAGGAAGTTTCTTTCCTGGTCTGCCTGCCCTGATTTGGCCTGTTCTGTAGCCCACGGCCTCAATAAATATGCATGTAGACCAGCCGGCACGCCCCGGAACGCGGATCAGAAAGAACATGTTATACACTGCTGGGATGCATCTGCAGTCTGTAATGTTTCCATTTCTTGCAGACAGGTGCATCGCTGCCTCCCGCTGTTTTAAAACACTGGCGTATTTCATCTTTGACGATGGAAATGATGTCCATGTTTATCTATCGAGCCAGGAATTAGCAATCCATCACAGGCTGTCGCCCGAGATGTTTTCTAATGCAAGGTGTGAACTGAAGGACTGATCCTGGCTGTCCACCTGTGATCGTATCACCTAAAACACTGTTAATGCCAGGTCTGCAGAGGTGTGTGTGTGTGCGAGAATAAGTACTCAATGTCCAGTACCATGTGTGTGATCTATGAATCTCTGAGCTCAGACTGGCCACACACACCCTCACTTATTCCTGTTAAACTAATTACACACACTGTCACTCAGAGGATATGGCACACACACAGGTTCAGGGTTTTACTCAGGAACCCAGTGGTGATAATGCTGGAGATGGGGTTTGAACCTCTGACCTCTTGGTCCATACGTGAGTATCCTACCACTTGACCACCACCACCCCATTCTCTTTCTTTCTTTCTTTCTTTCCTTCCTCCCAGGTGGCCTAGTGGTTAGTGTTTGTTGTGTGCACAATGACGGTCATTTTGACTTTACTTTCTTTACCTTCTCTTTCTCTCTCTCACTCTCTCTCTCTCAGATCACTGGCCCAATAGGTCATTTATATTTATAAGCCCCAAATTTACATCTCTTTAATGTAAAAGTACTCAACCTTCAATATCCTTCACACACACACATACACACACACACAGACACACACAGACACAGACACACCTGTTCAGTGGAAGATTTAGCATTGCAGATTAACTTTCCATAGTGATAGTCCTGACATTACCCTAATATCAGTCTACAACACTGACAATCCAGGAGCCAGGATGTGCGAATGATCCTTTAAAGGAATGAAAACACACTAATATCAATCTACAACACACTCACACGCACACACACACACACACACACACACACACACACAAAGCCTTTAGTCTTCTCAACTACTCCAGTTAGTGTAGAAATTACCTTCATTACATCTAACGATTTACTGAACCTCCATTCAGAGTGTGTGTGTGTGTGTGTGTGTGTGTGTGTGTGTGTGTGTGTGAGTGTGTTGTAGATTGATATTAGTGTGTTTTCATTCCTTTAAAGGATCATTCGCACATTCTGGCTCCTGGATTGTCAGTTTAACCAGAGGACGCTTTAATAACCACTTTAAAAAGCATTGAAGAGGAGAGAGCATGATGGCTATAGGGGTTTGTTTGACAGAGAGAGACCCATTAGGTCATGCGGGTACCAATGTTGAGCAATGTTGAGCCTTCTTCAGTGAAGGCTAATATTTCTGTGATATTTCATCTTACAGGAATATAGAAAAACATGAGGGCAGGATTCTGCAACATCTCAACACATCTAGCAGCATTTGCACTTGTAAAAGACTTTTTCCAGACAAGGCCTAAGCTTATAGTTGATGCTCAAAGACTAAATTCAACCCAGATGAAATCTGACACTTTCAATAACTGTTGCCTGTTAGCGGTTAGCATTTAGCCGTTATAAATGCAATAACCCGCCAGTCAGTAATAACTACTTTCAAGAGAATGCGAGAACCCCCTGCGTAATCCTCTGAAACTGTTAAATCGAAAGGCAGTCAGAGCCGAATTCATTTCTAATCCATTCAGGCCAGGTGTAGGTACACTCTTGCTGATTGGCAGAGGCAGCTATTAAAGCAGAAGCTGTTAAATAATTGAACAGATTATTTCATAGCAATAATGAATAGGCTCCAAACAGGATTTCCTACCAAACCAAAGCTGGAGTAGTAGCGAAAACACACGCACACAAACCCAGCTAAGAAGTTCCCGTGCTTGTGTTGACAGACTTATCGCACAGACATGCTTCGTCTCAGCAACACATACAATGAATCTCAGCTCTGCAAGTGTGTGTCTGAGATGTGTAGTCACACAGCTTCGTCTCAGAGAGGATCAGTGAACTCATTTAGATAAGGCAGAGTGTTTGCAGAGGGGTGTGCAGTTGTGTCCTTACACATCCTTTACACTGAGGGTTTTGTGTGGATGAGTCCAGCGCAGCAAGTAAGGCCATCTGATCCGTGGGGGCATGTAATCTTGTCATTTTTTGGGTTTTCAGTCCACATGAGTAAAGCAAACTTTAAAAATACATTTTAGAATTCTAGATGGAGAAAAAGGAAAGATGCCTCAATATTGAATTTACAGCTCTTGACAGACACTTTTATCCAGAACAGCTTCCAAGTTGTCCTAACAGGGACAGTTTCCCTGGAGCAACTCAAGGGTTTTTCTTAGGAACTGAATGGTGGTGGTGCTGGAGCTGGGATTGGAACCTATGACCTCTTGGTCCATAGTTGAGTATCCCACCACCCACCAATATTGCTGAAAAAGAAACTGGTGATGGAAACTGGTTAGTAATGAAAGTCCCATTTCTGCTCCAACTGGCAAAGAGCAAAAAAATTCTCAGTGGACCATCGGGACTGACGCTGCGGTGGCGTCCCCAGGGGTCCAGCGGGCGAGTGAAGTAAGACAGGCTGCTCACTGCACTCAGCATCTCTGCAGCCATGTACAGCTGACAGAGTTATGATGTTAAAACTATTAAAAGAGTGAATCCCTCCTTCACACACGCACTCTTATCTCATGCCTAACAGTATTGATGAAGCCACTGATTTATTTGCATTATCTTTGACCAAGTCACAAAAAATGAATTTTAATTTGAAAGTTTTGGAGGATCTGTAATTGTCTTAACTAGAGCACAGAATATTTAACAATATTAAATTTATCAAGTCAAGTAGGATTTTATTGTCATTTCAGTCACGACTCTGGTGCTACACACTAGACAACAACAGACAAGACATAGGACACAAGACGGGGCAGCAAGTGCAGGACAACAGACAACAACAGACAGTACTTTCATCTTGAACAGCAGGTTGTTGGGCGGTGTAACGGTGTAACAGAGCAGCATTAGTAAAGTGCAGAGTGCAAGAAGAAAATAAATAAATAATAGCTAGCTATGGATGAATAATAGGTGTGGAGACATTAATGGTTTAGAAGTCTAATGGCCAGGGGGAAAAAGCTATTCCCCATCCTGGAAGTGGAGACCTGTATGCTGCAGAACCTTTTTCTGGATGACAGGAGGGAGAAGAGAGTGTGGGACGGGTGAGAGGGATTCCACAATGCTGGTTAAACACTTGTCGACGAAGGTGGGATAATAAGGTGGTCATTGAGAAAAATGTCAATGTTTCCAGTTTTAAGTTTTGTCCCTGTGTTGTTTGGCAAAAGAAGAACACTTAGACAGAAACCTCAAAAAGATGGTAAGCCTGGGAGCATTCTCTTAAGGTTTTTTTTTTATATTGACAAATATTACAATAGATTTTCACCACCAGATCATTGATATTCTGATGAAAAAACTGCCTTTCTAGAGAGAGCTCCAAATGTGAGGAACAGTTGATTTAGTAAAGAGCAGCTTGAGTTTGAGAGCTGCATCACCAAGCGAGGCCTCCGAAAACACTCCATTTCTGTTCATTTCAAGAAAACAGAATGAATAGGATGTTCTACTGAGATTCTGCAGAAAAGAAGCTTTTCACATGGCAACACATGAGAGTGGAGGGGGATAAACATCATCTATAGTGGTCAGTTTTGGAAAACGCATCGAGTGTGGATTAAACATACTGGAATATCGATGTTTTCACAATCAAGAGATTCTGGAAAATGTTTGTCCGAATCAGTACTTCTGCTTGTAGTGCCTTATTTTAGAAAGAATCCAAATGCAATATGCAAATAGGATTTAGCTTTCTCCAGAACCACCACGTATTTTTAGACCTGCTGCTTGAGTCTGAAGCAACAGAACAGTCAATGGACGATAGCTTTCCCGAATGTTCTAACAAACATTAGTATTACCATTACTATTAGTATTAAAAACAACACCAAAGCTCATCGTGTCACCTTCCCAGCACAAGTCACTGGAATATTCTAACTCACATCACATTTCCTACCATCAGTTCACCCCGAAAACCAACGACCCAACTGAAAAAATATCATCAAACTGACTCCCTAAGATTTTTAATTGGTATATGAGGCTACAGCAGATATAATGCTTATCTGCATATTACATACATGACTTTTTTTAATTGTTACCTTTTTTATAGGCTCAAAGTTCTCTTAATTCTCAGTCTTTACATGCATCAATCAGAATAATTGCCCTAGTTTTAACCAAAGAAAGCAAAGGCATGTAGTTTGGCTTGTGCCCGTGATGAATTATCAACCCTCTCGTTGCGAATCTGACCCCAGGTTTCGGATGGAAGCCTTGGAATTTGTCATAGGAAATGCTTTTATCTTGTACATGATTAGAGTGAAGGCTGAGATTGGATTTGCTGCCAGAAAGCGTTTGGCACGGAGCCCAACCCTCCATCCAATCATATGGAGCAGGCGTGTGTTTTCAATGGGTCAGAAGGGGCCTTGTCTTCATGGTGTGAGGATGCTGATTCCTCCTGTCCGAATCCGTGATAACCTGCCATTATCTCATGAGCAGTGTGGTGCCTGAATACTAACCGGGCTCAGATCTCGTAGTGACGGACGCCCAGTATTAGCTGAGCATTTCTGAGACTTGGTGCCAGACAACTACTTCCCCTCTGAGTTGGGTTCCAGCTCACATCTGAATCATCCAAACAAGGTCTCCAGGATCTGAATATTAGAGCCAGCTGTGTTGGACACTTTACTCTGCATGGTGGGTGAGCTGAGCAGCAGTATTTAACTTGCTTACTCCAGTGCCTGCAGCTTAAATAGTGTTCCCAGAACCATGAAACGTCTCCTGCACGCTCGCACCTTTCCCTCATGGTTAACTCTCAGGACCTGAGTGAAAGTGAAAGTGACTACCCTTGTCATTGTGAAATGCAGCACAGCACAACACAACAAAATTCAACCTCTGCGTTTCACCCACACACACGTGCAGCAGGGGCTGCTATTGAAAGTGCCTGGGGAGCAGTGACGGTACCTTGCTCAAGGGTACCTCAGGGCAACCTACTGGTGAAGGAATTGAACTCACAATCTTCTAATCAAGGGCAACTGCCTAACCACTAGACCACCACTGCCCCAGACTGGCAGTACGCCTTAAACACGGACGGCAGTTTCACCTGAAACCTTTATTCAGCACCTGACAGTCACCTGATCGTCTCAAAACAAGGCCTTAAAACCTCCAGTTCCCAAAACAGACCCAGATTGGAATGGACCCAGATTGGAATTTTTTTGAAAATTCCAATCTGGGTCCATTCACTGTAGTGCCAAATGTTGCCCATGGCCCAATAGTCCCATTCAGTGATAAGGACTGAGGGGAATGGTTATGGTTACTTTTTGCATCTGTAATTACTTCTGTAACCCGGGACCACAGTAAGGCCACATGAGACAGCATCAGCGACAGCTACCACCAAAGAACACGTCCCGATTTTACGCCAGCAATCACTCAATCTTGTGCTCTGATGTGAGTCTTTCTTTCCTAAACGTGTCATTTTAACTTCACTTATCTAGAACCCAACCTTTACTGTAATGTGTGGCCAAGCTAATTTAGCATTAGAGAAGTCTAACAGGCAGCGGCTCAAAACACAATCTGTTTGTTGTCTCTTTCTGCTTCTCCAACACCCTCAGATTTAAGATCTTCTAAATTTGTTTCGGTGTTGCTTCCTTTAGCCAGAATCATGTCTGACATAAACTGAAGCTCCTACTGCCTAGCAGTACATTCAGCATTCAACATTCAGCAGTTGCCATGTACATTTATTGAACAATAAAACTTACATAACACAGACTGAATATAAAAAAAATGCAACCCTGAGCATGTTTAGCTGTCCGTGTGGATAAAACTGGGCTGTGCATGGTTTGTAACTGTTCTCATCTTAAGTGTATTCAACCCAGACATATTTAACACACACACACACGTAACAGAAATTTTTAGAATATTAACCTTGGTTCGGTAAGGGAGCGATGGAGGATGAGAGGCCTTGTTTGCTTCATGCTATAAACAATAGATTTTGCCCTTTAGCTTCCGGACTGGCTTGCCTTTGGTGTTTTTTATTAGTCTTAGATGTTTTTATTCTGCAAAGTTTGTTAATGTTGTCAGTTACTTGTAGCAGCCAATAGCAACCTGCCAATATACAGTGGCCAATAAATGACATAAATTTACTTAATGAACATTTTCATGGCAAATATGCATATAAAAATAAGAATTATAGTGTTAATTACAGCGATGATGATACTATAAAACAAACTGCTGTGGATCTGTACCAAACAGTCTGGCATCTGTCAGGTGCCCGCATGATTGGGTACCTTTGCTTTGATATAGCAGTTCCCTGGAGGCATCCCTCAACTGGATGTAAGCCAGGCCTTGGACCCAACTGCAAAAATTCTTTTTAGTCGAGCTTTAGGGTTAATCTTGGACTGGGAAACTGGCTCTTAAAGTTTGAGCATACAAACCTTCTTCGTTTTGGGATAAGAAATAGATTCTTCCCAGCAATAAGAAACTAAGATGGTAGTGTTGCAGGGCGAGGTCTACAGGGATGTTTTCCTTAAGTCAGACCTGACGAGGCGCTATAGCAGCACTGGAGGGCAGAACCAGTACAAAGTTAACCACTGCATTATTGATGAAGTTTCTAATGAGTTTTTCAGAAAGGGTGTGCTATGACTGATTCTGATTTGAGTTATTGTGTGTGAATGTGTGTGTGTGTGTGTGTGTGTGTGTGTGTGTGTGTGTGTGTGTTTTGCTTATGTTGTGAGGCTGTCAAGTTGGAAATCATAAACATTTTATTTAACGGGACACTTTACTGCTCTTTAAGCAGCACCATGATTACACCCTCATTACATACACATACAGTCTCAGAGCAAACTATACCTTTAAATTTATTACAGTGTGTCCTAACAAACTCATTGAAATTAGGCAAAATAGCATTAACCTCGCATCGCTTCTCCTTACAAACTGGCCGCAAGAGTTTAATCAGCTCATTTCTGGTGGCAACTGTCGTTTAGTAGAGTAGAGTAATCAGTAGAGTTTCAGCTCCCATTTGAGACTCCTCTCCACCTAGTAGCTGTGTCTGCTTGTGAGTCTCCCAGTTACACCACTTTCGACTCCACCGCTAGCTTACGTCTGCTCGGGAAAGGAAAATCTTCCACAGGTTCCCCAAACTTTGGTAAACTGAGTGGAACATGAAACGTCTACCATCTCTTCGCGCACTGTTTCCCTAAAATGCATATTCATGAAGGAGAGATGTATACAGTATATCACAAAAGTGAGTGCACACGTCATATTTTTGTAAACATGTTATTATATCTTTTGATGGGACGACACTGAAGATATGACATTGTATCATTTTCAGTGTTGTCCCATGAAAAGATATAATAAAATATTCACAAAAATGTGAGGGGTGTACTCACTTTTGTGAGATACTGTAATTTGCAGTCTGCATGCAGGATTGTGTGTCAGTTTGAAACACTTTTTCGAAACGGTATACGTTCAATTTGCACCTGAAACTGCTGCAAAAGGCTTTCTGCGTCTGCCCCTGAATCTTCCCAGCGCTAGCCCGAGGAAGACCCAGGGCTTCTGGGTAATAAACATTCAACTGGAATGCACTACACTCAGATCTTCTTAATGTGCAGCCTGTGGTCTTTTAGCCCAGCTGAATTATTCAGCCTGCCTGCGGAAGAATGAGGAGCTCAGGAAGAAAAGACAAAGGCTTGTTGTTAGTGGTTGTGGCTTATCTTTCTCGCTTTCTCTTTTTTTCTCTTTTTTTCTAGACAAAGAAGCAGGATTTGCCCCGGGAGGAGCAGGGCCCTTCCATAAAAAATCTGGAATTCTGGCCCAAACTCATCACTCTGATGGTGTCGGTTATTGATGAGGACCGTACGGCCTACACCCCCGTCCTCAACCAGTACGTATTTATGCTTATGGAAAAACCAGTCAGCTGCAAAATGAAAACCACAGACAGATGAAGTGAACATTGACGATCTTGTTAGAGTAGGCTCCTGTCAAAGGGATTTATTAGACATTGAGTGGAAGTTTAACATGCTGGGACACAACTTATAGAACTTAAAGCATCTGCTGATTGATTCAGATACAACAGCACACACTCTCAGATGTCTTGTAGAGTCCAAGCTGATGGAACAATAATCAGTAATAGGATGTTCTTAATGTTCTGGCTAATCAGTGCATAGAGTCGAATAGAATAGAATAAAGATCTTTAATTTAACATCATTAGGGATGCACAAGCCAGTGGAAATGGCTGTAGTAAATACTTATTTTAAGAAGAGGGAGGAGCACCGAGTGATGTATAAGAGTTTGCAGTCCTTTATTTTCCTGATTCCAGATGCTTGTCTGAAAAGGGTCTACACCTATTACAGTATACTCCTGACTATCAATTAGGCGGGACCCGGTGGCCTGGGGCAGCGGTGGCATGGTGGTTAGGGAGTTGCCCCCGGATCGGGAGATTGTGGGTTTGAATCCCAGACCAATATGTTGCCCTGAGTTACCCTTGAGGTGTCACTGCCCCCTGCTGCATGTGTGTGTGGGTGAAACGCAGAGGTTGAACTTTGTTGTGCTGTACTGCGTTTCGCAATGACAAGGATACTCACTTTCACTTTTTCACTTGTTTTCCACTTTATACTATATATAGTATATGTGTAGCTTTGATGCACGTTGGAATGTCAGAATGAAGTGATGGCTCTGCATTTATTCATTCCTGAGTCCATTCTCCAGGCTGCCGAGGGGTAAATGGAATCGGGTTAGTCTTTGGATTGGATGCTGAACTCATTCGGGTCCCGCCTAATTGGTTCAGGGAGCTTTTTCTCAGCAGGAGGGGAAGGTGAGAGCGAGGGAGAGAATCCTGAGGAGAGGAACAAGTGCAGGGGAGAAGCAGAGCAAGCAAGAGAGACAGAGGGTGAGAGTGAGGCTGAGGAAGTGAAGGAAGGAGAGAGAAAAAAGGAGGGTGATTGAGCGAGAGGGCGAGACGAGATGGGAGAGAAAGGTGGTCAGGATAAAAGAGAAAGGGAGAGGTGTGATGGGGAGACAAGGAGGAAAAGAAGAGAGAAAGAAAAGCAAAGGAGGGAGAAATAAGGACAGAGAGAAAGGGGGAAAAAGAAGAGCGAAAGGAGGAGAGATTTTGGAGAAGGGAGGGGGTGATGGAGGTCACGGCTGCTGCTCATTTCTTCACACTCTAACATACGGTGGAGCAGCAAACACGTTGCTATAGAAACAGGGCCGAGTGACAGAGCACGTGGCGTTCGGGGGGAAACACTGTTAAAGCGAGAGATTGGTGCCACGGAGAGACGGACAGAACCAGTTTCTCATTTTCCACATGTTCACATCCGTGAGGGCGGAAAGGCCAGAGATAATTAAAACGCTGACCCTGAGAGACCCGGAGCACGAGTGCAAATCTAGAACCGGAGAAACAATTCAATTTACCCACAGATTAAACACGCCTGCTCCTTCTCACCGGAGGAGGCGACGGAACGAGCACTGATTACTCGTATTAGACACACCAACGAAATATAACACGAATTATAAAGTGACTAGAGAGGGGGGGGGGGGAGATATATCTCACACACACACACCGATCCAGCAAAAGAGTCGTAATAATGATGAAAAATAACGAAAATAATATTTAAAAATACAGAGGGAGGGGAAGGATGAGCTTCCCTTCTAGAAGTGTAAAACTGGAACATTTAGGATGTGGAAAGATTAGATATGATCACAGGTATTGTCATCATTATTAGCATTGTTGCTGCTGCTGTTATCACTGTCATTACTATTGAAAATAGAATTCTAAACACTTAATTATACAGATTTTGATGAATTTACACTTTTGTACAATGTAACCAGAATGGATGAATTCTGTTGATTTATTTTCTGTCATCGTTTTGTAAATATTTGACATACTCTACGACAATAGATTCATCAAAAATGTTTATCACTGATTAAACGCAGTTATCAAGTGTCATGTTTGGAAGGGAAAAAAGGCACAAGTGCGTGGCTCGCTTCAGGGTTCTTTAATCTGCTCTTAAAATCAAAGGTCTCAGGAACTAGGTAACAAAACACACGATGGTGAACGGGCAGCGCCCGGTCAGATCTGAAATGCCTGGCTAAACAGGTGCACGGGATTAGGTGTGATAAGGCAGGGTGAATCGGAAGCCCCGGCTCAGAATTCCGGGGATTGTGACCGTGGCCGTGGACTGGATTCTGTGGTTGCCGTGACATCATGAAACAGCCAGAATGGGGTGATGATGGCCAGCCTAGCAAGCTCAAAGGGCTCGATGAAGCAGTGTGAACCTGTCAGTGAAACAACATCATTTCAAACATAATTTAAGCTGAGGCTTATCTGGGGATGGTGAGCAGAGCTGGAACCAGGCCTAACCTGCGAAACAAACCTTCATTGCTCTGCAGAGCTGCATCTCACTGAAGTAGTCCAGCACACGTGGTTTAAAGGGAGCGAGCGATGATTTAAGCATATAGTTAGCACCATAGCAACTATGCTTAACTTACATTACATTACATTACAGCTTAACATCAGTGCTAGAATTAAAGAAGCACTGCATTGATGTGAAGGAAAGCCTTTATTATTGAACTACTCCTTTAAATCAAAGGTCCTGCTGTGGGTGTGTCAGGAAGATTGAGAGTGTGTGTAAATGAGGGGGCCTCAGTAAATCCCCCTCACTTCAGTCTATTATTCTAACATCATCTGTGACTGAATTGCAGGTTCCCTCAGGAGCTGAACATGGGCAAGATTAGTGCTGAAATCATGTGGAACCTCTTCGCCATGGACATGAAATATGCCATGGAGGGTGAGTTATTGTGTTCAAATGAGTGTGTGTGTGTGTGTGTGTGTGTGTACTGGGGTATGGTGTTATTGTTTTATTGCTGCAAACCTTGTTAGGAATGGATCGGGTTTTTAGATGTGCCTGTAGGTTGGAGAACCATCTGCAGACCCTATGACAGTTTTTTTTTTTTTTTTTTTTTTTTTAATCTGAGCAGCACATTCCCACAATAATACACTAAAAAAAAACACTGTGAGGTGAAATTTCAGAGCTGGGGGTCGAAGCCACGAAGCAGCAGGTTGATTGGATCGGCCCAACAGTGTCAATATCAACAGCTAAGGATGCTCAGGAGGATTCACAGTTTTCAATTTTGAGAAAAAAAAATGGATTTAGAGACCCAAAATGTTGTGGCACAATCAATTAACGTCGATATCTCCGCAAGGGCTCGACCGAAACAATTCAAATCCTCATTTTTACACAAAATGCACATTTATTTTTCCGATCAATATTTCCTTATTGCAAAATATAGACACGCCAACATACTAACCGGCCAATCAGATCTCAGATCACTCAAATCAGCAAATGAATTGATCGACGAATAGTTCAGCTAAGCTGTTATTCACTTTGTGGATGACCTCAGCACAAGCAGGTGAAACCAAAGTTGAAAGAGTCAAATTCATGAGTGGGAATGCTGGACATTAAGAAAAAAAAAAATATTATTAAAAAAAAAGTGTCAGCTCTTTCAGGCAGCCGAGCGAGGCTTTTAAAACCCAAAATAAAGCAGCAGCTTCCCCCATTACGTCCTAATGAACTGAGAGAAGGTGTTTCATTGAAATGCATGGCGGCGCTGCGACAGGCCTGGTTGAGTAATGCAGGCTTTTCCAGCCCAGCCTTCAGCCTGCCCTCTGGCTGTTTTCCACAGATTTTTAATAGGAGATCTCCTGATATCAAATTCATAAAAATAAACACTAAACAAGGTCAGCGATGAAAGAAAATCCTAAAACTGCAAATTCCTCTAGAGTCAGGTTTTGGAATTTTTAGCAAGGCCAAAGCAATGTGTTACTCTTACTCAGTAGTGAATCAGACCTCCCACCTTGGCCGAGTTCTGTGCTGCCCGGCAGGGCGGATGAAAGAAACGAAGAAAAGCTCGAAAAAAGTAGAATTATTGCATAATTATTGCCCAGTTGACCATCAGTGTAGGTTTAATTCCAGTCTTGATATTTAATTCTGATTGGGTCTAAAACTGGGACACATAAAGGCTATTCCCACTGCTCTCCACACACACACACACACACACACACACACTTACACACACACACACACACACACACACACGCTTACACATACAGCCATAAAGGCCAAACAACTGAAAGGCTATTCCCTCTGATACTCTCTCTCTCTCTCTGTCTCTCTCTCTCTCTCTCTCTCTCTCTCTCTCTCTCTCTCTCTCTCTCTCTCTCGCTCTCTTTCTCTCTCGGTCTCTCTCTCTCTCTCTCTCTCTCTGTCTCTCGGTCTCTCTCTCTCTCTCTCTCTCTCTCTCTCTCTCTCTCTCTCTCTCTCTCAGTCTCTCGGTCTCTCTCTCTCTCTCTCTCGGTCTCTCAGTCTCTCGGTCTCTCTCTCTCTCTCTCTCGGTCTCTCAGTCTCTCTCTCTCTCGGTCTCTCGGTCTCTCTCTCTCTCGCTCTCTTTCTCTCTCGGTCTCTCTCTCTCTCTCTTTCTCTCTGTCTCTCGGTCTCTCTCTCTCTCTCTCTCTCTCTCTCGCTCTCTGTAGGACTCATCCCTTCCTCACAAACACTCACACACAGACAAAGGGCCTGTAAAGCTCAGCTGTGCCTGATGAAATGTTATAAATACTGAACCTTTTCAGAAGGATAATGTGTGTGTGTGTGTGTGTGTGTGTGTGTGTGTGTGTGTGTGTGTGTGTGTGTGTGTGTGTGTGTGTGTGTGTGTGTGTGTGTGTGTGCATAGGGTGGTGGTGGTCTAGTGGTAGGGTACTTGTCTACGGACCTCTGGATCAAGAAGTCCCCGGTTCGAATCCTACCTCTAGCACTACCATCACTGGGTCCCTGAGCAAGACCCTTAACCCTGAGTTGCTCCAGGGGGACTGTCCCTGTAATTAGGACCTGTAAGTCGCTCTGGATAAGAGCGTCTGCTAAATGCCGTAAATGTAAATGCATGTGTGCATGTGTGCATGTGTTGGTTCAACCATAGGTAGTTGTTTTTCTTTGTTTTTGTGACTGTTGATTTCATTGTTAACTGTTGATTTAAAGGGTGGCTATAATTCATGCCAATGTACACACACAAACACACACACACACACACACACCATTACTACTCTTTTATGTCCCAGGTTTATCTTTAATCTATGTGTTTCCATGGGAACCAGGTACAGAGATAATGGCAATCCATGCTCTTCACACATTGATAAGCACACACACACAAACACAGATGCTCACTCTATTTTTGATACTTATGGAAGTATAATATGGAATTTGTTGCCCTCCTGATTGCGCGTGTGTGTGTGTTCCCATGTGTGTCTGCTGCCCAACTAGGTCTGAATTGCTCACTGAAAAGAGGCGAACAAACACACAGTTTATTTTTGCGATTGTGAAAAACACAAATATTACAACTGGCCCCGTATTTACACACAAAACAGCCTGTCTGACCTTAAAGAGTGCAATAAAGAGCAGGAACACATGACATCTGTCATCAAGGACATTATGTAAAAAACCAACAGTGACACAGCGGGGCGAGGCTGTTCAGAATACATAAAGATTCTACAAACACACACACACACACACACACACACACCATCCTCCAAGTAGCAGTTTTCCCCAGCCATCTATTCTCCATGCTGCTTTGTGCAGGAGGATTAATTTATCTCCATAATTTTGTCGCTCATTTAAGTTGAGTGCTTGGCCGCTGGAGATTTTCTCCGAAGTTCCACTACCGCTGCAGGAAAGAACAGTGACTGATCCAGAGAGTAGCAGCAGTAACAGTCCCTGATTAAAAAGACCAGGGATACATGATCAGATATGGCACATTTACATACACTAACAGCCTCTTTATTAGAAACACCTCTCTTCTGACACCTTGTACTTTCTTTCACAGACCTCTTTATTAGAAACACATACATTGTGCTTTCACTCCCCGGCCACTTTATCCGAACCTCCCCCCCCCGTGCTTCTAATCACTGGCCATTTCATCAGAAACACCTCCATGCTTCTAATCACTGGCCACTTTATTAGAAACACCAACCTTTTGAATCGGTCACAGCAGCATCGCTGTAGTTTTTACACCCATCAGTATCACTGCATGGTCAGAAACTGTCCACCTTCTGAAAATATCCAGCCAAGAGCTGCTCTGTGTTCAGAAACTGAGCACCGATGAAGAGCGAGAGGAGCAAACACACACTCTTCATCAACAGATGGGCTACAGTGTCCGTACAGCAGGAAGGAGGTAGAAGATGAACTGTGCTTATGAGTGAGTTTAAAGAGCCTCCGGCTGAAGACCTCAGATGCCTGAGGAGATTGTCTTTGCTCTTTTCTGTCATATTCTGTTAGAGACGGAAGCGTGCGCTCAGTGTCCTCCTCAGTGAAGTTTCATCAGTACATTTTCAGGGAATCTCCGGGTTGGGGGTTGGAGGGAGTTTCAATCTGGCTTAAAAGCGAGGGAAGGATTGGAAGAGGGATTAATGCATAGCTTCCAGGATTGGATTCCCACTCAGATGTTGACAGATTGATGAGTTTTGGCGTAACGTATGTGGGAATGAGCTTGGGCTCGGCTTCCTATAGCACAGATGGCCTTTGCAAAAGAGGAGATTAAATAAGTAAATAAAGAAATAAAGATGTCTGCACGTGCAAGCACATGGAAAAGCGCCCTCCTCGCTGGACTGCACAACGTTTTCTCTGAGCATGGGCAAGATTAGTGCTGAAATCATGTGGAACAAGCTCCAGCTCTGCATCTGGAACGTCTGGACCAAGTCTAATTAATTAAAATAATGCACAATATGGTAGATTCTCATTCTCCTAAGCTAAAGTAATACATTACTGGGCCGTTTCTAGACATACAGATCAGTGTATATTTTTCATTGTGCAAATAGTGGCATTGTGTGATCAGCATTGCTTTAAATAATTATGTAGATTAGAGGAATCTGACCATAGTATAAATGAATATTTAACGCTGGGTATGTTTCACTCCCAAAGTCCTGCTGTGTCACAGAAACAATTCCACTAAACAGGATTCTTAAGGAACCATCTATAATGTTTTCCAAGAGAAGTTATGTACATGATCACACTATCCCGAAGGTCAGCTGGTGTAGAGCAGGGTTTAATAACGTTGTTAATAAAACGTCGTCTCTGAGTTCGCTCTGTTTGCTGCTTGTTTTGTCTGTGTGTAATAAATGTGTGGTTTTCCTCTCGGAGAGGGCGACGCCTGCAGGCTGACAGCCATGCTGATCAATCTACGGCTCCCAGCTTTTATCACTCACTGTGTTTGCTGTTGGGATGAGGTGTTAGATTATGGTCCCACTCCTCTGAGTGAAGCTCACCCAGTCTGTGTGTGTGAGGTGTGAGACTCACCTGGGCAGCTGAACCGTGGCACCTCTCAGCAGGAGTCTGATGACCTGTGGCAGGAGTGTGCGTGTGTGTGTGTGTGTTCCTCATTCTTTTACTTGATTTTTTCCTGTTTTTCAAATCTCTCTCTCTCTCATATATATATATACTGTGCAAAAGTTTGAAGCAGGTGTGAAAATGCTGTAAACAGAAGCAGCTTTCAGAAATGGAAGTGTTGATCATTATTTTCATCAATCAATGGCAAAATGCAGTGAACAGACAAAAATAATCTAAATCTAATCAATATTTGGTGTGACCACCCACACTTTGCCTTCAAACAGCATCAGTTGCTAGGTACACTGCACAGTTTCTGAAGGAACTCGGCGGTAGGTCGTTCCAAACATCTTGGAGAACTGAGCACAGATCTTCTGTGGATGTAGCTTCCTCACATCCTTCTGTCTTCATGATCCTTGCACTAGATGATGTGGAGATCAGAGGCTCTGTGAGGCCAGAAGAACTGATGCTGCTCTGGAGGTAAAGGTAGAAACACCAGATATTGATCTGTTCGTTTTCTTTGTTCACTCCATTTGTAAATTGATCAAAATAAACAATCATTATTTATATTTCTGAAAGCGTTCTGTTTACAGCATTCCCTACACTACTACTTTTTGCACAGTGCTGTGTCTCTCTCTTTCTCCTCTATTAATCTCTCTCTCTCTCTCTCTCTCTCTCTCTCTCTCTCTCGCTCTCTCTCTCTCTCTCTCTCTCTCTCTCTCTCGCTCTCTCTCCTCTTTCTGTCTCTCTCTTTCTCTCTCTTTCTCTCTCACTCTCTCTTTTTTCCTCTTTCTCTCTCTCGCTCTCTCTCTCTCCTCTTTCTGTCTCTCTCTCTTTCTCTCTCACTCCTCTCTCTCTTTTTTCCTCTCTCTCTCTCTCTCTCTCTCTCTGTCTCTCTGAAGCAGTGTCAGCTTGTCTCTGGCCGTTAGTTCCCTTGTCCTAGGCTATCACATCCTCAGGGACTACAAGCTCCTCTTACTGTTCTAGGCTGATCCCTTTCTTCACTCTTTACTTCTGTGGCCATAAGTCAGCTTTACTCTTTTTACATCATATAAACACACTTCGTTCCCACGCTTCCCTTACGCCGGACTCTGTCTCTGATAAATGTGTGAGAGTGAGTAGAGTGATAAGGTTGGTGTTTCTGATAAAGTGGCCGGTGAGAGATCTATTTAACATAAATACTTTATAAATGTATTGATTTTATTTTCATTGAAATGAACTGACCGAAGCAGAATGAATCCGAAATCTGCCCATCGAGTTTCCTCGATCGATAATGTTCCACAGAACTAAGATGACCTTAGTTATCTTTTAACATCAACTTATTGCTGTTAAACTGCTTAAAGGTTTGAATGAAACATCTACAGGCCGTGTGTATTGGCCAGTTTACAACACACTGGTAAAGCTGGCATTGAACAAAAATTGAAAAATAATTTGAATACAGTCACTGGAAACAGTATGTTAAACTCTGCAGCCTTTTTTGGCTGTATTTGGCATTTGTGTGTGTGTGTGTGTGTGTGTGTGTGTGTGTGTGTGTGTCAGTGTGCATGTGTGTGTGTCAGTGTTAGTTTTGTGTCAGTGTGTGTGTGTCAGTGTGTTTGTGTGTGTGTGTGTCAGTGTGTGTGTGTGTGTGTGTGTGTGTGTGTGTTTGGCCTAATGAAGTCTGTAATCGGTAATGTGTTCTCCGCTCAGGGCCGTGAGCGCAGTCAGTTGTGGAGTTGTTGAGGAAATAAATGAGGCTAATTTTAGTTGGCGAGGAGGAAACGAGTGCCAGGCCTTTATTACAGTGACATGTTGGTTCAATAGGAAGAGAATCTACACGGCACGTCCCATACTGTGTGTGTGTGTGTGTGTGTGTGTGTGTGTGTGTGTGTGTGTGTGTGTGTGTGTGTGTGTGTGTGTGTACAGTAAGGTTTAGATGAAGTGTCCGCAGAACAGAATAAAGTGCAGGAGAAGAGAAAGGAGAAAGAGGAGAAGATCAAATAGGAGGAGCAAAAGGAGAACAGAAATGAAATGAAGAATGATAAAGAAGAGGAGAAGATTGTAGAGAGACTGGAGGATAGATAGGAATACAGGAGAAAAAAAGAGGAGAAAAGAGGGGGGTCAATAAAGGAAAAGAGAAATGAACAAGGGAGAATAGAATGAAAAAGCTGACAATTAGAAGAGAAAGAGGAACAAGAAAAGAAAGAGGGAGGAATAGTAGCAGAAAGGAGAACAAAGGCTAACAGGGAGACAAGAAAACAGAGAAAATCCCAACATTTAAAGAACAGGAGGGGAAAAGAGGAGAAAAGGAGAGAGAGTCAGTAAAGTGGAAGAGAATGGGAAAAGGAAGGAGTGTAAAGTTCAGATATTTGGGATTAAACGTAGGAAGTGAAAGGAAAAAAGTTGTCAGATAAACAAATACTCAAGCACACGTACCTGACAAGTCCACTTAAGCACAGTAACAGAATGTTTGTACTCCAGGGGGAATCCACAGCAAGACTGTGCCTCAAACATAGTCACCCCTGAGCTGCAGGGCAGGACCCTCCCCCTCCCCCCAGTGTGTGAGGGCCTGCTCACTGCATTAGCAAACCCCTTTAGCATGAGAAGCAGCCCGACAGCGAGCTTCACGCTCCTCTTAACATATTCTCCCACAGCCTTGTCCTGTGAGTCACACACACTCTCGGGGCGAACACACTGCAGCGCTTGAGACCTCCTTTTGAGATTCCACTCCTCCTTTCCAGCCTCGTTTGGGACGACGTTCATATAAAAGGATGTTTTTTCTGCTCCCTCTGAGGAAACTCGGCCAACCTCTGATGTTAAACCTACTCTGGTGTTCATTTTCTCGACAGTGATTTGCCACCAGATGTCTTGGACGTGATTGGGTCTCTAACTTTACACCAGCAAGCTGCAAGAGAGGGGTTTCTGATAAAGTGGCCTTGGTTGATTGTCTGTATGCATCACAGCTTCCCGCGAGAAAAATAGAGCGTTTCCGAGTCAAAGTCAGAGGAAGGAGAAGTGAAAAGTGGGTTCTCGAAGTGAGGGAATCTATACTTTTCCATGTTAGACGTGTGTAGGGTTGCTGATGACTGAGCTGGCCGTGTAGCCAATCCCTGAAGGCCATCCTCCTGGTCACTGCGGATTGGGCCATGGGAAAGCAGCTCCGACAGACTCGGCACCAGCTGTGTCCCCACGCCGGGCCGAGAGCTGGTCTTCAGGGCAAGAGAACTGTAACTGTGATGTCTCTATGTTTCTCACCTGAACATCTTACAAGGCCAACTGTCTGAAGTGCTTCCCGAGGGCAGCGGTGGCCTGGCAGTTAGGCGTTAGCATGATCGGAAGGATGGGGGTTCAAACCCCTTCCAATAGAGTTGCCCTGAAATTGCCCTTGAGCAAAGGTGCCGTCCCCATCCCCTGCTCCCGAGCGCTTTCAATGGCTGCCCACTGCTGCCGCGAGGTTTGGTGTGCATGGGTTAAATGCAGAGGAGTCGGAACTTGCGGTGGCCTAGTGGAGTTGGCCCGCATCGGAGATTGTGGGTTCGGTCCCACCCTGGTGGGTTGCCACAGAGGTGCCATGAGCAGGAGTACCGTCCCCATCCTGCTCCCGAGGTGCTTTCAATAGCTGCCCACTGCTGCACGTGTGTGTATAGGTTAAATACTGGTCAATTTTGTTGTAGTTCATGTGCTGTGCTGTGTTCTCACAAAGGCAAGAGGTTGTCCACTTTCTCTTTTCCATAGATAACTTCTTACCCATTCAACAACTTTGAATTTGTTATAGATGTTCCCATGCTTCTGATTTTAAGTCTGAGATAGAGAGTATCTGGGCTTCACACATGTCTATGATACTTCAATTTTGAAGTTTAAAATACTACTTGTTTGCTTGAAATGCTTCCTTAATACTGATGTAGGAATTGACGTTCCATTCTTCTGATCTAAGATTTTAGATGTTTACCTTATTCGATTTGGGATTGAGATGTTTCCTTTCTTCAGATTTTGAATATATGAGATGAGCACCATTATTCTAAACTGATATTTAAGATGTTTCTTTTCTTCCTCTATGGGGTTTGAGAGGTTGAGACGGTTCCATTCTTAAGATTTGAAGTCTGGTATGCCTTTATTTCTCTCAGTTGAGTTTTGAGATGTGTTAACTGTTCTACAATTAGAATTTGGGACTTTTTTGAGATGTCGATATGTATGCTGAGCATGTTTGCTTCAAGAGTACTGTCCTCCTCAACAAACAATAAACACAGGTTGCTCTACATGATCTAACCTGAGATGCCAAAAGGTATCTTGATCTAATCCAGAATAAGTGATCTCTTCACCTTCAAAGCACCTTATTGTTTCCTCTCAGTCTACTTGCAGTTTCCCAGGAGCAGAGTATCACTGTCAGAGACAGAGAGAGAGAGAGAGAGAGAGAGAGAGACAGAGAGAGTTTGTATGTGGCGTCAGCAACTGTGTGAATCAAACATTTGGGAGTTAAAGTGCTGTTCTGGGATCAGTGTTTGCCACATCACATGCTTAATCCAAAAAGTCTGAACCATGTAAACATATAGCACCTCTCTTTTCAGTCTAGAGCATCACTTTGAAGTGACTGTGTCATCGTGTGTGTGGCACCTCGGGGGGCAGGAGTGAAGAAACGTCCTTTACAAAGACGACTGCGTCAATAGGCGTTAGTGTCCATGCGGGGACAGTAACAGCACTGGGGCTGAGCTGGACTCTGGCCAGTCGTTAGTGGTTGTGACGCACCAGATTCCCCTGCGTTTCAGCCGGACCTTCAGGCATGGAAATCCTGAGTTTAAGATGTGTTTTCCTCACGGCCAATAAACTCAACCACACTGCGACCACCAGAGGATCATTAACTCAAGGAGAGAGAGAGAGCGAGAGAGAGAGAGAGAGAGAGGGAGAGAAAGAGGGAGGGAGGGAGGGAGGGAGGAAGGAAGGAAGGAAGGGGTTGAAAGGGAGAAAAGTATAAAAAATGATTTAGAAAGGAAGATAGAATAGGAGTGAGGGAACAGAGGAAAGAGAAACAGACATATCCAGAGAGAGAATGGGGAAACAGAGTGTATGGGGAATAGAGAGGGGAGGGGGGTGAGAGGGAGGTGTGGAGATGTGTGGGAAGACTAATGTAGGGGTTGGATTTCTTTAGTTTAATGGCTGCTTTACACTAATGTATTAATTTTATTCATTATTTTGAATTATTTATTCAAAATAATATATATATATATATATATATATATATATAATACAAATATATTATTTAGAATAAATAATTAGAAATAATTAATTATAATGATAGGTTTATTCCATAGTCATTATACTTTCTGGGGTAAAACTGTTGAAAGCAGTCTTTATGAGGAGTTATATATAAAGTAAATAAGCCTATATTAACATTAACGTTGCTTTTGTCAGTTGTCATAAAAGGCTTATGTAAATGTCATGTAAGTGGCATGTCAGGGGCCATATCCTCAGTCAGTTTCTTTAAGGATGATTTAAACCTGGGTGCCGTCAGGCAAACCCACCCACATTTCCACCAGTTTGCAGCAGAATCGCTGTAATCAAGGATGTGCCATAAAAGGAAGGGTTTTTACAACGGAAGTAAACAAGGGCACGCTCATGTCGTCATGGTTTCTGCTGGAAAAACCATAAAGGGGAATTGACTTTTCAGGTTACAAATTGCTTTTTGGACTAAATGCTCTGAACAGAACAGAGCTCTGTTGGTAAAGCTCTATTTATTATTTGGTGCAACACTGCTGCATTAACAGACGTGTTTAATATATCAAGCTTTTGTCACCAGCATATAGAAGAGCTCATATAAAGGGTCGCGCTGGCTCTGGGGAGTTAAACCGAGTGTGACTACGGGTCCTTTCACTGCCAACAAAACATCTCTGCTCCTGACTTTAGCCAAGGTGCTGAAGTGTGTGTCGTGTCAAACAGCATCTCAGCTCAGCCCTGTTCTCTTTGTGTGTGTGTGTGTGTGTGTGTGTGTGTGTGTGTGTGTGTGTGTGTGGGTTAATCCATTCTAATCAGAGTAAACAGCGACCGCCCAGGACGAGTGAACGCACAATCCCCTCCACCCAGCGGGATTGTGGGACATGATTAGAGTCGGTCACCAGGGGAGGACCGGCAGGAGGGTTAGGACAGGCTCACGCAGCAGAGTGTCCCACTGGGAAAGACACTTTTTTAGCTGGGACGGCACACAGAATCTCTTTACATGCAGGCCCAGGAGCTTCAGACTCATTAGCCTCAAGCTGCACATCAGGCAGCGACAGGCTTCCGCACCTGTTTGGAGTCATGGGTTTAGTTCCATTTGCTGAATTACCGAAGTTGATTTTCATGTAAATTGGTATTTGACAGGAAAGTTTTCATATCAAAATTGTAAAGACTTTCATTACACTGGTGGTGGATGGAACCAGACGTCTCCAGCGATAATATAACCATTTTATTTCCTCTACAAACCCAGCAGTGAGGCTGAACGTGTCTTCTAAATGTTTATATGGAAGGTAAAGTAGAGAATCCTAACTAAATCAGTTCACTTTGGGGGAAAATGTAGCCTCACGATGCCATGCATGCATGAATGAGTTAAGTTTGAGGCCAAAATCTTCTCCAAACCCAGCACTGTCAACAACCCTGATTAGGAGAGTTTAACACCAGACCCACTGACTGAAACTGAGATGATGGCCACAGCAGGGACATGAATAAAAAAGAAGCTTAAAGCAGCAGCTTCTTTCCCGTTTTTAATTTCTTTTCGTCTGACTGAGTGTAATCGAAAAAGTTATCTTTCTCAAACTGCAAAAGGGGAGAAAGTCATAATCAAAGGTGCAGTTCCATTCGCAGAGCATTTTTATGGCCTGTTTGAAAGTAGATGAGATATAAAAAATGTCCCCTGTGTTTCCCTCCACAGGCAGCAAACAGCACAAAATGAACATTCTTTTTTTCATCGTATAATCTCGTATTCTTGTTCAAAAGAGTTTGATCAAAAACAGACTTTGCAGATTAGCTTGGCTAATTAAAGAAGATAGCGTTGCAATCTGTGAGAACTGCTTTTCCATCATAACCTTCACAAGGTTAGGGTTTCTTATAAAGTGGCCAAAAAGTAAAAGCACAAGGCTGGTGTTTCTAATAAAGTGGCCAGTGAGTGGAAGTCAGTGTAGCTGTTTGTGATGTGATCTACTGTCTCTAATATTGAAGCTCAGCATTAGAGGACTGAAGTCCTCTCTGCAGTAATGTCTGTCCCAGACCACACTGTCTGGTAATGAAGAGCATCGTCTCTGACTCAAACCAGTTTTGACTGCTGATCTAAGTTGCCCAGAAATGTCACAAATAAGTAATTTGTTTTCTAATTGAGCTGTTTTCTTCTAACTTTTGCCATTGTATAGAATTTAGGTAGCAAATCTTAGCAGGGTTCCATGTATTAGGACAAAAGTCTTTAAGGCATGTATCATTTATATATCTTAAAACGAGGGGAGAAGAGAGAAAGAGAAAACCCAGCTGTGCTGGACAGCAGCGTAATCTAGCCTAGTACACACACACACTCCTCAAAGGCCATGAGACGCCATCATTATCGTCCTTATTCCATCCCCAGGGATCACACACTCTCTCGAGGCGTCCGTCTGCCTGTCTTCCCGAGTCGCCTTTTAGATTGGCAGCGTGAATCCCGTGAACAGCTTATTTACAAACACCAAGGTTTAACATGCAATTTATGAATGAATTTAAATGTGCACGATCAGTAAACGTGCCATGTTCACTGTAGAAACTGAAACTTGTCTAGATTTTGAGATGCACAGCTGTCCACCACCTTCACCCTGTGTGAGCTGGGACGGACTCCAGCACCTCCCGTGACCATAATTAGGACAAGCAGCCCAGAAAATGACTGACTGACTGGCTGTCCACCACCTGTATGGTAAACAGCTTAGGTATTTCTGGAAAGCAAGTATATCAATCACTGTGAGGGTCCAGCCAAGTTGACGAAACCACTATCATCAGATTTCTCTCCTCACCTGAACTCCAGATTAGCTCTATCAGTCTGGATCATCTGTAGGAGCTGCTGCCATTAAGATTAACAAAAGCTCCGCCCACTCAAACAGAACCTCCATTATTAGCACACCGAACTTCCAACAACAGACACTAACGGACTCTTAACTGCGCGGAAGTCTTCTCTTCATCAATTCATTATGAAATGCACTTTTCTTTCTTTCCTTCTTTGTTTCCGGTGTGGACCAGAGGAGGACGGGCTCCCCTCTTGGGTCTTGGTTCCTCCCAAGGTTCCTTCCTCCTGTTTTGGGGAGTTCTGCCTCTGTCGCCCTCAGCTTGGATCCGGTTTCTCTAAAGCTGTTGTAAAAAGCGCTTTATATATACAGTTGACTTCAATTGACTTGACTAGATAGAACACGCCGGGGTGTAAACGTTTGCATCCGACTGTACATTGGTTTTTTGGATTTGTGGAGGAGTTTGCGAGTGCTACTGTTTGAGAAATAATAATTTGTTTTCTTCCACTCTGTCTTTCTCTTCCACAACTCTTTCTTCCCTTTCTCTTTACTGCACCAGAGCCAGTGTCTCTATCCCTTTAAGCTAGTTGGGACTTGTTTAGAAACACTCATTTATTCCATGCTGTTGTCTCTTGGGAAGATCTGAACCCTGTCTTTAAAGATGTGAGGAACTGTGCTGCCTGTAGTGGTTCAGAACCGCATGGGAAACACACACATCCAATCTTTCACTTCAACCCAAACACTTCCAACAAAGCCTTTGCTCCATGGACAGCAGTTGGTTAGAGTTCCTGATGTGTGTTTGGCAATAATGTCTGTGTATCTGGGTTCCTCCTGCCATATATCTCATGAGTTGCAAATTTATTAGGTATTTCTCTCTATTGGCATTGTGCCTCCTCTGAGAGCAGGAATCGGCTTGGATTCTGGCACAGATCAAGCTGGATGTGTCTAAACTGGGATTGGGTTAAACTTCATGGCTCTTCATGTTCTATGCAGATGTTCATACGTTCTACCAGCGTACTGATGCCAGCCTGAAATGTCAGCCTTCATTAGGAAGTAAGGATGTTTGCATTAAATTATAGAGGGTTTAAAGAGCATGTTGTCTGAAAAATAAACACTCAGGTAAAGTGCAGATATCTGTGAACTTTACTCAGTACTGAAACAAAGGATTTGTGCTTCATTACTTCATTTACATTTTTACATTTACAACATTTGACAAATTTAAAAGATTATCTCTTTTAAAAAATGACTGACCAAATTGTAGAGGCTTTCCATTAAGAGCATCTTAAATGCAAGAATGTGCTTTACAACAATGAATAATAAACAAAACACACGGTCACAGTTCCAAGCTGCAGACTCGATCCCAACACAGGTTCTATAAGCCAGCCTGTCCTTATGTCCCTATGATCTTCTCAGGCTGGGAGACCTTGTAGCACCATTCAGGTGGCCGTCCCAAGAAGCTTCTGCGCTACAGGGCTCAGTTTCTGCTGACCTTTACCTGGATACAGTGGCAAAGTCCTTCAAAAAACCATCAGATTAAACACAGAATCGATACAAAGTCAAATCAAAACAAATGAAAGAGAAGTATCAGACACACATACACACACACACACACAGACACACACACACTAGGAGTTGGCTCTTCTGTCTGAACTGTCATCTAGTTTTTGCAGCTTTTATGACTCTCTGCACACATCTGTTACCTCGGGGTTTATTTGGGGACAAGGTGTAATACACAGGGCATGAGGATCTTTGCTGCATGGATGGAGGCGTAGATTGAGTGCATCCAGAGGAGATTTGTTCAAGAGAGGACAGCGTTTGGGTGTTGCCACACTTGGTCCTCGCTGGGGAGGCTCTAAAGCGATCAGATATGCAGCCTGTCCTGCTCGGGGCGGCCCATTGTTTTGAATAATTTATACCATGGTAACAGGGGTAACACATGTGGGCGGAGGGCTCTGAAGGCATCCCCAAGCGCTTGCCTCCACAACTCCATCGCCGTGTGGCGTAAGCAGCCGCCTCCTACACACGCCACGTCGGAGCTTCTCCTCCACAATGAGCCCTGCGATCAAAGTGGCACAGTGTCACAGTGCATCAAACTCTTCTCCCAGCACAGTGACCCAGCAGAGGTGTGCTTAGCACTGCAGAGGCGCAGGGCACTTTGGATGCGGGATTCAAAAATTCCCAGCAACACAAGCACCAAAAATGGATATTTTGATCTCAAAACCACTTTTTCCCTGCAGTGCTGACCTGGGCTTCGTCTGGACAGCGATTATTATAGAAATATGGTTCTGGCAGGAGAAGCGGCTGCACAGGCAAAATATGAGACCATCAAAGTGGCCTGTTGTGGGGATATGTTTTAGAACTAGTTGGCCAGTCATTACACAAAGGTGCTTTTTCTGACGAAAACATACCTACAATGCACCACAATGAAACAAAAGTCAAATTAATATCTGGCTAGCATTAGGAAGCGCTGCAGCACTTAGACACTTATTTAAATATTCATACAGGCTTGTCTCAAAGGAAGATGTTATCCTTTTCTCCGCTTACCACTTTGCACATTATGTAAAGCCTCCAGTTTTCCAGCCAGACAAAAGTACACTTCAATCAGTGCTAATGAACCGAGACCCAGTTCGACATTTCAGATCAGAATTCGTCTCGCTCATCTGCTCTAGTTTTGAAACTCAAACACCTCTTTTCCACCGACATGGATTCCATTTGGGTTCACCCACCAAATTTTAAACCACTTTAACTGAGGATAAAGTGATTCAAAAATCCTGAAAAGTTGAGTCCCATCTGGAATCCAAAGCAGAGTTTCCTTCCCGTTCGGAGCATGACAATGCCACGGGTTACAGAGAAACCTGAAAGTAACAACAGAGAGCGCAAGAGAAAATGATAAAGCCCATTTTTTATGATGAAAGCATCTGCAATAATGGAATCAAAGCTAACAGCTAATCAGTGCAATCCATCATCCAACCATCCACTGATTCGCATTTCATATCATTATGTAAATGTTCTTACAGGTGTGCGTCAAGCTTGCATATTGTCACCTCTGTTGTTTCTGCTGGTGATTGATTTTGTTGTGCATCAAGCGGTAAACAGGTTACAGCATGGCAAACAGTGGAATAAAAACAGAAATAAAAGTGTCTTCTAATCAGCAACATTAAAACTACAAACATGGAATTCAGCAGTAGTCAGAAAGATTGTGATCAACCAAGCACCAGTTTAAGAACTGGTCATCAACATAAAAAAAATGTAAAAACTACATCTGTAAAACTCTGTTCTCCTCCATACTGTGACAAATGCCAGCACGAACACCTCAAAAACGTCCATCAGAGGTGAAGGACAAAACACTTCAGAGGCTCTGATCATGTTCCCAATGATGTGATCTTCTGTAGGGCTGGTTCCGAAAGGCTAGAACACATTGTCACAGAGAGGAGAAATTGACTGGCTGGCCTCATTCTGTGTTTGCCAAATGACCAATATGCAAAGAAAGCCATTAGCTGATGACCAGTAATTAGTATAAACATTTTTTTTTTTTAATGGGACAGACAAGAAGGCTCAAGGATCTCCTGAACGTGAACATCAAATGGAAAGATGCTGAAGAAACTGCAATAAACCGTGCAAACCGTGACACATCCTTGATTACGATTCCACTCAAAGGTGGTGAAGTGTGAGAAATATGGCATCAAGCCTCAAAGAATCAAACAAAAAACTTCATGAACCTTTTCCTTAGGGATCAATATCCCTTTCTATACCAGCCATAATTCAGTGAATGATCAGGAATAACTCAATGTGCTTTTCCAAAGCTCAAGAGGTAAAATGTTTATATAGACTGTCACTGTCGCTGGATTTTAGTCGCTGCCGCTTCTTCAGAGACATTTTCATGCTTGCAGTTTCACGAGCTCCCTAGCACGTTCCCACTGTGATGGGATGCTTTATTTGATGTTTGTACAGCTGTTATAGTGTGATACTGGTCTGAGCACATGCACAGGTCTCCCTGCCATCCTTTCATTCTCAGCGTGCTGCCGAGGGGCTGCTTTTAAGAAATAAAAATTACAACAAAAAAAAAACTTTACAGAGAAATGATATGCTGCTGCACAAAGTGGCATTTATCCATCCATCTATTTATCTGTCTGTTTATCCATCTGTCTGTCTATCTGCCTAGCTGTTTAGCTGTCTGTCTCTCTATCTATCTATCTGTCTGTCTAGCTGTCTATCTATCTCTCTAGCTGTCTAGCCATCTCTCCATCCATCCATTTATCTATTCATCAACTGCCTAGGATTTGTGTCTCTCTTTAATTTGTCACCAACCCCTTCTCTGTTTCTCTCTCTCACTCTCTCCCCTGCTTTCTCTCTGTCTCATTGACTTTTCCCCTTTTTCCCTGCCTTTCATCCAACCCTACTTTCATTATCTGACCTGTCACAGCTTATCACAGTCCTGCCTGCCAAACTCACACCAGCCCTACAGTTGCTGCACCAGCTCGGGGGTGTTAACAGGCGCAGACTGAGGGGTCTGGAGGTTAGCAGCCACACACCCAGGGTGTTAGCAGTGACAGAGCCAGAGAGGTTAACACCCACAAACCCAGTGGATTTAGCAGGCGATTAGCCGGCGCAAATCTAGCTTACAATTTCACTCAGGATCTCCGAGTGCACCCTAGTGCACTGGCTGTTATTATTCAGAGACTTAGTATTACTAGAGTTTGGCCTAAAACTGAACCCGTTCTTGGTGGAGGGATACACTGTGAGGCACCAAAGAAAAGTGATTTAGTTCTAACCATCACCACCCTCCCATAGAAACACCCAAAGAAACACGTCAGTGCTAGCTTTGGAGCGGAAATGAAATGGCTGGATTTCTGACGGAGATCCCTGGCTCCATTCAACTCTACTATAAATATATCTGAACCCACTCCGATCTCTCCGTTTACACTGAATCATGATCAGTTAAAAAAAGAAATTGTAATTGGTTGATCGAATGCTCTGCTCTTATGTATTCCACTTGTTCTATGAAGAAGAAAACCACGTGTTTTTCTGTCACAAAATGTTGTTGTCGATGTAAACTGAGCTGTTTTTGCTAATACGTGGAGTATTTTCAATGATGATGATGATGATGATGATGATGGTCATGATGATGATAAAGCTGATCAGCAGCAAGTTTTTGTGTTAATATTACATCCAAAAAATTGACACCACGTTTGTGTGTGTGTGTGTGTGTGTGTGTGTGTGTGTGTGTGTGTGTGTGTGTGTGTGTGTGTTATGAATTTGACTTTGTGGGATCCCATTAACACTTCTGAAGCAGAGCTGCTCTGAAATGAAAATGTGCTGTCTCTCCTCGCATGACTTGTAACAGCCTTATTCCCCGTTTTTCTGTTCGTCTCCTCACAGAGCACGATAAACATCGCCTGTGCAAGAGCACGGAGTACATGAATCTGCACTTCAAAGTCAAATGGTTCTACAACGAGTATGTGCGAGACCTGCCGGCCTTCAAGGGGACTCCGCCGGAATATTCTCTGTAGGTATCCATCACTGATGGGCGGTCGGATTCAGCGGCATGAGGCAGTATGGCAGCAGCATGATGTCACCAAAAAAGATATTTTCACATAATGCATAACCTAATATTTTATTTTTACAAAGTTGGCCAGCAGACAGATCAGTAGTGCCAAAAAATCAGGACAAGGGTCGTTTTAACACCACCAGCCATCAGACAGCAGCTTGTTTCAGTGGCACACATCAGTCAGAATATATTAAAAAGAATATGAACACAATTCTCCCCGCACATCGTGTGTTTGGCTTCTTAGTTTAAAACTGCAGCTGTGAGGTTCATGTTAACCAAAGCCTTTCTGTAAAAACACACACCCTCTTCAAACCTCATCCAACCAGTTTTTATAGTATTATTATTATTATTATGATTTAGAATTAAGTCATAATTTTTCTTATTCTTATTTTCTTGTTCTTATTTTGTATTTATTATGAATTATTCACATGGATAGCTAATATTAGTTGTATTTGGTTTGTTGTTATTATTTGTATATACAATTTGATATAATTGGAGTTTTTTCTCAGGTTTGAAAATTTCCCACATTGAGCAAAAAGGACCACATTCGTACGTGATTACAATCCTTTTTATTAGACCGCTGTGGGAGCGGCCCGATTCACCTCGGACAGACGCCTCGCTAGGCATCAATGCATTTTTACACACCTTGCACACATCCTCCAGCGCTGTCCCTCCATCACACCCTTCTTTCTCACACACTTCACGCACATCGTATCCCACACACATACAAAGACAGTGCTACTCTCTGCGGTGAAGCAGAGCCCATCTCCATTACCTCTCACATATCGGTGCTGCAGCTAGCAGGAGGACGTTGCCCTTTCTCCAGCAGCCAATCCATTAGTGAGAGTTATGAGTGTGGCAGAGGCCGGATGACAGTGGGAACGGAGGCTCAGGGGCGCAGCGACACACCTGTCAATCAAAACACACCTCCGGTAGAATTGATTTTACCACATGGCACAGGCAGCTGTGGAGAGCTGCTTCAGCCGTGCTATTTATTAACATCAATCTCCATGGCCATCGCTGTTCCACTGTCTGATGCGGGAGGAGATGGGGGGGAGAAATGACACCGAACAGTTAGCACATCACTGCTAAATGGACTGTCAGGGCTTATTGTACCATTAAGGGATCTGTAAATGGAAGGGATACCCAATTACAAACACACACACACACGCACACACACACACACACACGCACAGGCAAGTATGCAAGTAGCAAAATACAGCAGGTCCCATATGCGTCATGTAAATCGTTTGATTGTGCATTGATTATGCATGAGGGACTACTTATGTATCACTTTTGCTGCAAGAACCAAGAACTTCTCCCTGAACCAGCTCTTCGTGGATCAGACTTGTGGCTCTGGTTTATGACAAAATACAACTTACTGTTAGCTAGAAACGTGAACTAGCATCATTGTGAAGCCGATGGGTGTTTTTTCAGGAGCGTTGATCTAAAATCAGTTGTATATAAAAAGGAATCTGATACCAAATCAGTCCTGCTTTGCAAATCATGGAAGCTCTTCAGTTCTCATTTGAAATTAATAGCTGACTGTGAGCCCAACTAATTCCTTAACCGCACTATTAAATCACCAACATCAGCCTGAACCTCTGATACAAAGACAGTGGATCCAAATGGGACCAAATTCTCACCCTTCCATCTGAAGGTTGTAGCAGAATCTTCTGCTCTCCAGGTTTGGTGCAAACTGTAGCCTTAGCTGACTGTTCTCAGCTGACAGGATTGGCTCCCGGTGTGGTCTCCAGCTGTTCAGAGATGCTCTTATGGAGACCTCTTCTGTAATGAGTTGTTAGCTGAGCTGCTCTTCCCTTTCGATCAGCTCAAACTAGCCATTCGTCTCTGACCTTTTTATTTAACAAGACATTTTTGCCCAGAGAACTGCCGCCCACTGCACATTTTCCCACTTTTGTGGACATTCTGGGTAAACCCCAGAGATGGTTGTGCATGGAATTCCCAGCAGATCTGCAGTTTCTGAAATAGACCTGCTAGCGCCAACCACCATGCCAAGCTCAAAGTCACTTACATCACCTTTTTCTTCTTTGTTCAGATGCTCAGTTTAAGCTTCAGCAAGTGGCCTCAATGATATCTTCATGGCATATCTTCATTGAAGAGGTGAACCTCAAAAATTGGCCAGTGAATGTATATCCGCAATCCTTTTTTGGAGCCTCTGAAGTAGATTTCCAAAATTTACTCTCGCACCTCCCTGAACAGTTTCAGTATTTATTGCATTTTTTGTCCACCTCATTGCTGACAGTGGTACTATTGCTGCCTGCCTCCCTCACACACCAGAGTCAATCTCTTCGCTTCAACTGCCACACAATATGCTTTGCTTATCAGGCAGGTCATTTTTAATGGTGACCTTTCCCCGGCTGATTTATAGCGGCCCGAGCAGCTGGGGAAGGGCTTTTAATGAGAAACGACTGGCTGTCATCATACGTAAACTCAGTGGTCATATTCTCGGATTTATGATGTCATTATTCCAGCCACGCCGCTGTTTCTGTCAGTTACTACAGTGCACACGGCATAAGTTTAACTAATAGAGCCTGGGATCATTACAGGGCCTGCAAACCCTCTATCCTTCCCAAGGCCAGCAGAGTCTGTAGGCTCTGTGTGGCCACGCGAGTGTCTGTTGAGACCAGTGGCGTTGCTTGGTTTTGATGCTATTTGTGCACTTCCTCTGAGGAGATAGTTGGGTCACCACAGCGACTGGAACAGGTTTTAGCTCTTTAATGAACTGGGCACCAGACCTGTAACAAACTAAGTTGACTAAGCTTTTCGTTCGGTACCAAGAAATCGAGTCGTGCTTACAGGGTTGACCTTAAATCATTTTTTTAACTAAATCAGTCTCGAAAAACTCTGTTCCTGGTGCCAGTGAAAAAGCCCCATAAGTTCACTCCAGCGCAATTTCACAGTTCTCCGCTTGGCAACGGTTGTTACAGATCGCTGAGAAAAGTCCCAGATCAGATTCAATTCAGGATCAATCAGGCCTCAATTAAAGTGTGAACTGTTCAAAAACACCGCCAGAGACTCGTAGACGTCAAACAGGCATCAAGCCAATTAAAAATCTGGAGCCGTCGGCTAGTGATGCGGAAAGGACCTAATTATGTTGAGCTACAGCCAACAAGAGTGGAGGAGACCAAAGGGAGGAGTTTCGATTCTTTATGTTTAATTTCTTTCTTCTTGCACAAATAGCTCAGATGTCTCGCTTTCTGTAACAAAATGAAGCCCTTGTCTCGCACATGGCCTCGCCTCATTCCCCTGCTCGTTCGTGTTTTGGGTACAGCATGTAGTTTGTGGAGCACATAGTGTGGTGGAAAGTTCCTCCTGGTTAATCTTGTAATGTGGGACCCCCTGTCGCTGAACAGTCCTGTAGTGTGTAAGACACACATTTCTTGATTCCCCGTTACAGACAGCAGGGTGTGGAGGGTGAACATTTGATAATCGTGGCATGGCAGACATGTGTGGTTTCTAAAGCTAAAGGCTTATGCAGCAAAGCTGAAGCCAAGAAAGCACAGAAGTAGTTGTTTAATAGAGTAACCAAAAGAAACAAGGCTCAGGAGACCAAATAAAATGCTGCAAGAAGTCTGTTAAATGAAGGCAACCCTGGGACAAAACCAAGTGAGGACTCCAAAAGACAACTTGACAGTTTTTAGAATATGCAACATAAAATATCGACTAAACCCACCTTCGTCTTTGGACTGGATGTCTGGGTGACAAGCTTTTGTGCCTCAAAGTATCTTCAAACATTCCTCTTTTGTTTTTTTTTAAACTCTCCATAAATTTGCAAAGACTTGGCAACCCTGATGCAAGATCTCTGTAACTGGCAATGTGTACACACCTGTATCTCCCTCATCCTTCTCTCTTTCTACCCTTCGCGCTCTCTCTCTCTCTCTCTCTCTCTCTCTCTCTCTCTCTCTCTCACTTCTCTATTTTCTTTCTCTCTCCTTCCCTCTTTTTCCATCTTTTTCTCACTCTTACCTTTTCTTTCCCCTCTTTCCTCCTCTCTTTTCCCATCTTTCATCTGTCTTACCCTCCTTCCCTCCACCTCCTTCTTTTCTTTCTCACTCTCCTCACTCTCTTCTCTCTTTCGGTCTCTTTTGTTTCATTCTTTCTCTTTTCTGTCTTTAACTTTCTCTCCTTTTCGCTGTCTCCCCTCTTTTTCTGTTTTCTTTCATTTGTTATCTTTCCTTCTCACTCTTTCTCTGAATGAAGGCCCTTGCTCACCAACACGGCGTCCTGATGGTCTCTTGGCTTTAGAATAATCTACAAACTGAACTAAGCCAAATATTTCATGGTGGTGGAAACATACAGTCTGTTTGCCCAAACCCACCGTCTTTTTTTTCCTCACTGTTTTGTTTATTTAGCAAACAAAAGGTTCCTTCATCCTTCAGCCTCCCCACGTGTCCTGAAAGTGTCCGGAAAGATGCTGAGAGACTGCAGACATGCCTCAGAGGGAAGAATCTTTTTAAACATTCATGAAAACACACACTAGTCCTCTGGAGCTGGATCACTCAGGTGACACTGACCTGTCAGCCAGGGGTTTTCTGGATAGACGTCAATACATTTTAACGCACAGTTTTGATGCCGTCACATGTTGCACAGCCAATTTTAATGGATCACTTTCAAAAGTGTCACAGGAGTCTTCACACCACCGCTGGATAATTATGAACAATGAACGATAGAAGTGCGTTAAAGACCCAGGTACAGTAGCTAGTTGTAAAAAATCCCCTCCAGGTAAGCCGGAAGACCCGTGTGTGAAGCTTCTCCAACAAAAAGTTAGCACGTAGCAGGCTCAGATGGATGAAGTTAAAGCCTGCTGGGATTCTCAATATGAAATGGTTTGATTCCCCCCTCTCTCTCTCTCTCTCTCTCTCTCTTTCTGTCAGGTGGTTTGAGCCTTTTGTCATTCAGTGGCTGGATGAGAACGAAGACGTTGCAATGGATTTCCTTAACGGAGCTCTGGAGAGAGACAAGAAAGATGGGGTGAGTCCTCAGCGTCCCATCGTATTTTAGCTCCTTTTATGTTGCAGCTCCACAATACAGGTGTATGTTTGAGCACAGCGGTTCCCACACTCATCAGTGTTACTGGGACAAGAACGATCCACCATCCAAAAACACACAGCCCAGAGCACCTCTGCAGAAAATGACCAGTGAAGAAAGGCTAGACAATAACTAAAACTAACCTTACGTCAAAAAGTGCAACAGATGCACATGCCATATTTCCGACTGTTTTCCGTGGAGGTCCTGTTTTGGTTTCCACTGTGACCTTATGGACTTGCTATTGAAAAGATTTTTGTTGGTCGTCCCCTGCTGGGGAGATTCTCTTTAGATTTGATTCCACTTTTCCAGTCTGATGAGCATCAACAAACTTGTTTATCCCTTATAATCAAATCGGGTGTTAATTTCAGAGCATATCTAATATATTTGGATATGCAATGAATAAGAACTTTGAATATATGGAATGAAATGTGACACTTAATAAACACATAAAACTCCAAAAATATTTTTGGCTCCAAAAAGCCAAAATAAAACTGGAAACCGCATTCTGTTCAATGGAGGAAGAAACGTCTTCGCTGTTTAATCACAGAAGAACAAAGTCGATGATGTGGACAAACTCGTGCAACAGCTCTCCTCAATATAATGAGCCCTTCTCCAAATTTAACACCCATCAGGCCTCTTGTTCCCTAATTCTGTTGGAAATGATGCTATTTGTTTCCTCTGGTTGTCCAAAGAGCATCCACTCGGCAGTTTTCCATGCCGAGTTCACTTAGGACCGCGGTGCATCAGATAAGTGCAGACTAATCCAAAGCACATTAGACTGATGAGGATTAATGAAGGAACAGGTTTGCATTATGATGTATAGCTGCCATTGTCGTTTGGAGCTAGCTAACATCTCGAGCCTCATTTATAGCCTGCGTTTTTATCGCCCGTTCCACTCCTCGAGCCCTGATTGGATTCATATGTTAATTGCTTCAAGCCCTCAACATTTGCCGCGCACGCACAAAGTCATTTGGTGCAATTGATATGGACTCTCGGTATTTGCTGCTTCATGAATGTGTGACATTAGTAATTATAACTGCAGATGTCTCGCTGTTGTCGCCTTTGAATTAGCAGGGCAGGGAAATGACAGAGCAGCTCTTTCCACAATCAGTTATCCCGCAGTTCTCTTCAGCGCAAGGTTGTGTGGATGCTTCACCGTCTGCTGGACGGTCTCAGAGGACTTGGCTGTATGATGTAACGATCCCAAATTTTAATCTTGAATCTACAGTTTATCTTCCAGATGATTCACGGATCAGAATGACCATCAAGAGGTCTAATGTAACATTGATGAGCCGAAGCGCCAGCTGTACTTCCCTCTGTACTCTCTGAGAAAGCTGTAGAGCATTCAGAATGAAGTTCATGTAAAATTAATGTTCAGAATGAACACTGAACCGATAACCAGAACGACTGTTCTAATATCCCAAAAGTTCATTTCAGTTCACATTTAGAATGGAGTTATAATAAAATTTATTTCCAACATAGTTGTTAAAGACATTACTCTACAAAAAAGTAACCTTATAATTTAATATCCAGAATAGAGTGTTTTTTCTCTTTTTGCACTCCAATAGACAGGGTAAGTGGAAACGAAAGAAGTTCCAATAAAATAGACTTCTAGAATAAAGTTCCAGTAAACGAATAACCTGACTGAGCTCCCAGTATATGAATATGCAGAAGAAAGTTCCAGTAAAATTCATTTCCATGATAAAGTTCTGGTGTAATTCAAACATATGAATAAAGCTCTAGTTCATAATAACATTTCAAAAACACTAACTTTATCATTCAGAATGAAGTCTTAATCATATTCCAACCCACAGAAAATAGTCATCTTAATATGCAGATTACAGTTACAATGAAATTAAAATCCCCAATCAGCTGCTTTTTAATGATCTAAAATCAAACAAGTTTTTGTTTCAACAGGGACAGTTTGCTGATTTATTAAAGCAAAGATAAGCATTGTTTTCAACTCCCTCTTGTTTTCTCCACAGTTCCAGCAGACGTCTGAGCATGCTCTGTTCTCCTGCTCCGTGGTGGACGTGTTCACGCAGCTGAATCAGAGTTTTGAGATCATTAAGAAACTGGAGTGTCCAAACCCACATGCTCTCGCTCACTTCATGTGCAGATTTGCTAAGGTGAGCTCTCAAACCTGCCCCAGCCCTCACACACTTCACACACTCGGCGAGCGAAGGGATCTCGGACGTGGGGAAGCGGCGAAACGCAGCCTCGGGAGACACTTTAGAGGTTTAGGTCTGGTCTGTTAACGGATTAAATCAGCCAAAAATGCACTTTTTACCTCCCGGCCTCAGCATGTGTGGTGTCTGAAATGTTGCTTCTTTATCAGAACTTCTGACTTTTAGTACTTTGAGGTTTTTGCAGCTAAAGATGAGTGAAAGTCTCTAGTCAACCTTTAAGCATTAAAACTCGCAGATTGGATCTGGAGACAAGACAGAAACAGAACCAGCGGGACGTTTTCAGCAGCTGTGACTTTTTATGATTAATTGTAGTTCAATTTTCCCAACAAAACCTCAGTCAAACACTGAACCATGGCTTTCAATAGGGCTACATTTGGAGGGAAGTTGAGGTTCAAATGTGAATAAAGAGGTTACCATAGTTACAACTGAGTGCAGGAGAGAGACAGACAGAAAGAGAGAGAGAGACAGAGAGAGAGAGAGAGAGAGAGATTTATAAGATGGCATGGAAGCACTGCAGACAGACAGTGATTCCTGTGTGTGTGTGTGTGTGTGTGTGTGTGTGTGTGTGTGTGTGTGTGTGTGTGTGTGTGTGTGTGTGTGTGTGTGTGTGTGTGTGTGTTTGTGTGTGTGCGTGCATGTGTGTGTGCGTGTGTGCATGCATTTGCCACTAAAAGGTTACCAGCATTGGATCAGAATGTCATTTACTGTCAGAAGGGTGTGTTATTCATGTGCTCATAGATTGAACCCTGTGCTCCCTGTCTGATTACATGATACACACACACACACACACACACACACACACACACACACACACACACTCACACACACTAACACTCACACACTTCCAGATTACTTCATTCTCTTCCCAGCTGAAAAACTCACACACATGACCAAGTATGTATTCCCAACACATCCATCGAGCGCTGTTATCCTGCTCGTCTGTAGTGAATGCAAATGATTCAAAAAGGGCAAGCAATTCCTCATTACACACACACACACACACACACACACACACACATACTCGCACACACACACACACACACACACACACACACACACACAAGCCTGATTCGACCACAGGGAAGGCAGAACCAGGTGGAAGTGTGTGCAGTGTATTGTGGAACTGTAATGAGAGATCAGAGACAGTGAGAGAGGGATGGAAAGTGAGAAAAGGAGGGGAATAAAGATGAAGGAGAGAGGTCAAGAGAGAAAGCCTTGGAGAGTGAGAAATGGGAATATAGAGGAGGAAGAAATGGTATGCAAAGGCAAATAGAGAGGGGGAGAGGAAATGTTGATGGGGAAGAAAGCAGTGACTGAAAGAATTATAGAGAGAGAGGAATGTGAGTGAGAGAATAGGAGAAGAGGGAAAAGAGAGGAAATGGAAAAAAAGAGAGAGGGAGAGGAAAGGATGCGATGGCATGAAGGAGTGTAAAGAAAGAGGAAATGGTGAAAGAGAGAGGGAGAGAAAGGGCAAGAGAAGGAATGAGAGAGAGGAAAGGAAGAAAGAAAAAGAGCAAAGTGTGAGAGAGATGCTTGAGGAAGGGAAAAGAGCAAGAAAAGGAAAGAAAGAGAGAGAGCTTATGGTTCTGCTGCTTGATGATGGATTAACACTCTCACTCCATTATTGATTTTGACAAATTATCACCAACTTTATTGTTTACAGTCTTACAGTGTGTTCACAGGTGTGACACAGTGGCAGGTGAAGAGTTAATAAAGGATGTAAATTCCATGTGTGTGTGTGTGTGTGTGTGTGTGTGTGTGTGTGTGTGTGTGTGTTTGTGTGTGTGTACTAGAAATTCTCATATTAACAGTTTGCAATTATTGCATACTGAACGCAGGTGCGTGAGCAGAAGCACCCTGATGAGTGTGTGTGTGTGTGTGTGTGTGTGTGTGTGTGTGTGTGTGTGTGTGATCTGAGCAGCATTATTAACACTCTCCTGCATCGAGACCTGAGACTGAGATCGGGTGAAACAGGCTGTGTGAAGTGTGTAGGAGCTGCTTAATGATGCAGATTTTTATCCCATTGTTTGGATGAACGGACTGTTTGTATGCTAAGGTTGCTATGGTTACTTTGTCATTGCAGACCATCAATAAAGTCCTGCTGCAGTACGCTGCCATCATCACCAAAGACTTCAGCTCCCACCTCAGCAAAGAGAAAGTGGTGAGTTTACACCTGCACATGAATCTTTACTCCACAACCACAGAGCTCTGTTAGAGATGCACCAACGTTTTAATGGCAAAAGTTTAGATTTGTCTTTATTTCATTCTTTACTGCATGGCAGTGCCATGTGGAAACGTTGACTTTTTTAGTAAATGCTTTTTCCTTCTGTAACTACTTTCCTTCTTGGTGCTAATATTGCTAACATTGCTATATCCTGTAGCAGAGGAGAGGTTTACTTCGGTTCACTTCACAGTTCTGTTGTCACATGGTGATGCAGTAGGACAACACCATCAAAAGACAACACCCCAAATGTATTTCTGCCATTTAAAAAATTGGCATACGTTTAATAATAAATGCATTAAATAGCATATCATGTCAGAATATGATATTTAACATAATGTTCAATAGTAATAATCATTAGATCTGGCACTTTAAAAGATGTATCATAATTATATTAAAGAAGTTCATATAATTTATATAAACTCCCCCAAAAAGGATGCCTTCACCATTCTATTAGGCTCTCATGTTACCATGGAGACCAGCCATAAATGGCTGATCCCAGTCGGCCAGAGGGTTGGAGTGCATTGTCAGGCCCTGGTCTCCAGCAAAGTATGATGACCCAGAGCTTTTACCCCCTCCCTGGCCTACAGAATCCCCCATTACTGCACACTGTGGTCGATTTAAAGAGATAGTTTGACCTGAAAGGAGTGAATGTCAGCCATGAAATGTGTCCGGTGCTTTTTTTAGCTTGCCGTTGAATATCCGAGACTGATGTGTGCTGCTGACTGTGTGTGGAGGTGTTCAGTAATCTCCACCAGATGGTTTCTGACCCTGTAGGTCTACTACATTGCATCGCGGAAAAAATGAGGCATGAATTATGTCTGTTTTTGATCATTAGCTGCAAAGGAAGTCCAGTTCCTGATTGACTCAATAAAGGAGGAAATTGTATAATAGAACAATCACTTTGACTCTATTCAAGGAGTCTTTTCTCCACTGTTCCACCACACCTGTTCTCCACGATCCGTCACACCGTCCGCTGAAGACAGAGCGAGACGTTTAGTGTTTGTTAGCCGTGAGAGGAGGCACAGACGTTAATTAAAGGTTCACGTGTCAAAACCGGCAGCTGCTCTTTGAGATTATCTCTCCCTGCGTGACTGACAGCTTAGTTCTGAGCAGAAACTCATCAGCTTAATCTCTGCCTCCACAGTTCTAGATGCTCTATTAATCAGCGCTGCAAGTCAGACTGTAGGTTCCCGCTCCGATGGCAACAGCACTCTCGTCGCTAACTGACAGGACACTACGCTACGTCTCTGGAAGCCAAGCCTGGAACCATGTTAATGGTGTTATTAAAGATATTAGTCTTACTAATTAGAGGTGTTCCACTAATTTTGAGATGCAAACAAAGTCTTTCAGTGTAGGTTTGATGGGAAACGGTTCATATTTCTTTACGTCTCCAACACAAACACTCATATGACTCCACCATAAATGGATTCATTTTTAAGGCCAAAATCGTCTCAAAACTCTGGTGAAACAAGTCCCAGGCATCAAAAAGCTGCTTCACAACCAATTCTGTGAGGGAAATTTCCACATCGGTGTGGAAACATACAAACACACACAAGAGTTTCCGTGGTGGGACTGGGAACCGTCACCATAATGGTGTGTTCATAAGTGCGACGGTAATCTACTGCACGTCTTTGCAAAATCATCAGCTCCAATTGCTCTGTCGGCGCAGGGCAGGTCCACCAATACTCCACAGTCATTACTGAGAAAACTAATTGATTTCATTAGTGCTGTGGCGCCGGATCCCGTTTTCACTTCCTGACTCACATTAATCTCGCTGTCGGCATGCGACCTTTGGGCTGACGTGGGGGCAGAGAATATTTGTGCCATTGGCAATTAGCTGGAAGCCTCTCACATTTACCACTCGGCAAACCTGTCATATGATGAGTTTTCAGTACATCTGTGATGTTTTACCGAATGTATCTTTGTTTACACACACAGTTATTGCTGTAAATACTCAGATGCAAAGTGCACAATAATATGGATGTCACGTTTCGCGGCGCTCTGCCCTTGTTATATCGGCAGGTGAGCCTCATCAGTCTAAAGGTTTATAGATCTCAGTGAGTCGGGGCAGAGCCGTCGGTCGTTGTCCGTCATGTGTATCGTTGTGCTCTTTGTTTCAGAGTCTGTGTGAGTTCTGTGTTTGGTTTAAGCTTGTGTGTTTCACATTTATGTTCAATAAAACCCCTTTCCCTAATCCCGGATATTGGACACATCTGAACCAATCCACTTTGTTCAAGCCCCTATAACTCAGAAACTAACAAAGATTAAAGGTCCAAAATTTGCCATTGCTGAGCTTGTTGTTATTATTCACTGAAAATAGCAAATCTGCGAAAGGGACCTTCCCTCTGTTTTCAGTAATGAATGAGAGTGTAAAGATTTAATTATTCATTCAAAGCCTGCTCCTGATGCTTGTGCTGAAGATACCTGAGGGATTAGCACGTAACTGCCTTCAGTTAACGAGAGTGTTTTCTAGAAGTGAATTAAAAAGGAACTTTTTAATTCACTTTCAAAAGCTTTTTTTGAATTGTAATTCCGAGTAAACGCTTTCCTAGGAGGCTGGAGCATCCTATCCTGCATGTAGATGATTTGATTGCATATAAAGACATTCCTCAGTAGAACTGAATAAAAAGAAAAGATTTCCAGAAATGCTTTCAGAAGTTCGACACAAAACCAGAAACTACCAGGCAGGTTCCTCTTTTCCTGACTGCACTTCAAGAAAGAGAGCAGAAACATCTACATCTACATTTACACGTGTGTTTAAACCGAGTGCACTGCCGGGATGCGAGTGACAGCTGATCGTTTGCGAGCAGGCGAGGGAGGGGCGAAAAAAAAATCAATAAATCATTCAAATCATTTGTTTGTATTTGCTTTGTTTTTCCCACAGCCCTGCATCCTCCTGAACAACATCCAGCAGCTTCGGGTTCAGCTGGAGAAGATGTTTGAGTCTATGGGAGGAAAACAGGTACGTGCGCTAGTGTTACTGAAATCCCATTAAAGCCCCGAAGATTGACTGGAATAGCAGCACTACCGCGCCAGGGTTAGGGTCAGCCATGCTTATTATACACCGTTTTATTATTACTCTAAAGTCTTTGTTGCTTCAGTGCTATAAACTGAGCTCATTGGATCTAAAGGATGCCCAGAAGTAGGTCGGACCACTAGGAGACAAGAAGTGGCACAGTTAGCACCCACATAGTTCTCGACCAGCAGGAATCTTCAGGCTGCACTCTTGTCTTGCTGTTCCTTGGACTGGAAGGAAGCAGCAAGAGCATCAAATACAAGATGTTTTGGCTCTTAGAGGGGCTTTCATCACTTCTGATGTTCAAATCAATTTCAGGTCATTTACCTGAACCTAACAAACTCCAACTGAGAACCAAAAAACACACAGGATTATAATAACCAAGTGCCATGAAGGGTTCTTTGAGCAAATAAGTATAAGAGCCATTTTTTATCCCCTAAAGAACCATATTTGAATATGAGAGCTGTGATCACGGGGGTGAATGTAGTTTCGACAACAGGAGATTTTCCCCATGGGAAGCGATCTCACCTACTGGGAATTCTCTCTGTGGTTTAGGCAAGAGGTGGCACCTGTTATTTGAGTTTCTCTGATGATTTTTTTTGTTGGCTCCAAGTTCTCAAATGTCTTCATCTAAAAGAGTGTCTTTGTGTAAATGACATTCTTCACCCTCGGATATTTGTTTACTCTTGTCACATGATAATCAGACTCTAGGGGATTCCTTGCCCTGTTCAAACATGGACTCCAATGAGCATTGCACAAGCAACTGGGGGCTGGAAGGGTAAACTGAGTTAATGTCCAGCCCAACTGATTCAGTCATTTGCGTTCCACACACAGCTCTGCAGGTTAACATCTAGAATGGTTCAGGCTTTTAGGGAAGAGCTATGTGAGAGGTGAGTGGTTAAGCAGTGTTCTGATGAGGCTCAGAACTTGGTCACTCTTAATTTCTGGATGAGCTTTATGTTCTCAGGCACTTTAGCTGCCTTATCCGACAGCCTGCTCAAATGCTACCCACCTCAAACTCTAAAGGACCCTTTTGCACTGCACCAAAGAAACCATTTTGGCACTTTTAAGAGTGTAGATGAGTTTACCATGAGACACAGTTGCTCTCGTGCCACTTCTGCTCCTAGAGCACTACGCTGTCCACTTGGGCATCTGCAAGCCAGCAGGTATTCTCCATTTCTGTCCTTGTGAAGCAAATCTCTTTGGGAACATCTCATATTAGCCTGCATGTCTGTAGATCTTCTCTTTCTGTGTTTTGTTGTTTCTCTCGCTCTGTATTTTTTAGCCTCTCTCTCTCTTTCTCTAACTGTGAAAATGTCTTGTGTCCTGTCCCCTGTTCTTCTTCTCCTTGTTTTTTTTTTTTTTTTTGTCGTTCCCTGACTCTTCTGGGCTCTTGCACCAGGAGGAAGGGGTTGTGGCCTTCTGTAAGGTGTGTGAATAGGTCTCCTTCTTCATCTCTCCACAGCTTGTCTGGAGACATTCAACAGCTCACTACAGTCGACTAGAATCAACGAGTTCCTGGCCAGCTCTGTTTTTAGGGAATAGTTTGGCATGCAGTTTTCTCCCTCTTTCTAAATTTGCTACATCAACCAAATGTTTGAAATCTCAGACAGGATCCAATCTGATTGGAGTATGAATCTGGACAATGGTGGACCAAATGTCAGGTGGACACCCACCATCCTGGTTAGGATAACTGGCTCATATAATGGATGGATTGAGTTTCTGACGAGTATGTCATGATAACGATGTTGTTAATAACTGGTTTCATGAGCCACCAACCCAAAAGAACATCTTGAACTGATTGGATTACATTCGAGGGGAAAACTGTGTAAACTGGCCAAACTGGCTCTTCAGAGCTGCAGGAGATCTGCTTGAGTTGACTCTAGGATTGTTATTCTAGCTGTTGAGGTCAGGTTTGCTCATCATGCCAGAACCATCCATCCAGCACGTTCACTCTCAGCCTCACCCCAGTCAGTATCTACTAACACCAGGAGCATGTGTTGCACCTGCTCGAGTCTGGCATGCAAACACATGAATTAGCAAATAATCCCTGCCCTCCCCGTGACCCCCAGGGCACCACAGATGCACCGTGTGTTGGCTTCATTCTTATTTACTTCTCCAACTTTAAAAACACTTAATATGCGCAGCTGATTTCAGCAGCTACACGTTCAATGGGTCATATTTTTATTCATTTTCCCCTAAACTGAGGTCAGGCGTTTTGTCCTGCAGGTTTATATTATGTCCGTCTTTGAGCTGGTCCAGGTGTCCCGATTGCCAATCAGGTTTAAATGTCCGACTGCAGTTTTAAGATGTACAAAAGTAATCACATTTTGCACAAGAAGTTATATTTTTGTCTTGATCCTTGGTCAGACTTTTGAACATTCTGGTAAGTCCAGATGAAGAGAACCTGCCTTTCCAAACTGATAAAATCAACCATAAACCATGTCGGAACATGAAGGCCTCAAAATGAACATCAAGCCAAAAGACGAAGCACCTTATTTACTGGTTTTTCCCCGTAGCAGCTTTTTTGACATATCTAATTAACACTGGCGTTGTGATCTAAAGGTCTTTTCTGGCAAATTGGTATTGGAGACAGTCATAAATGGTGAAGCTGGTGTGAGAACTTATTTATAATTAAGTAAGCATTTTAATAGCCCCTAATTATTAGTTTAGGATGAAATCTAGTGCTGTGAAAGTCAAATATTATGTTGGGATAATTACTGCTTTCTCATTAAAGATTCATTGGTGGAATGTGTTCTCGTTAATGCATTGGAGCCAGTTAGATGTGTCATTGAGGGGGTGGGTCCTAATTGGCCTATATAATCCAAGGCCAGAATTTCCATGGGTAAATATATTAAAATGTACAAATAAAAGGTAATAACTATTTCTGGTCTGACCAAACTTTGGCCGTTTTTAATCATGTGATCTGTCAACATCAAGCACAAAAAATTCAATTGTTCAAAGTTATTGACATCGTCTGTTCTAGCAAAACTCCATCAAAACAACTACTTACTTATAGTCCAGTTCTTACTGAAGGGCGTCTCAGGCTGCACCTCCACCAGATGCTGTTCAATTGCCTGGTTAAAAAAAAAAAAAAAGGTTTCTGAAAATTAGAAATTAGCTTCTTAAAGGTCTTTAAAAAAAACTCTTAGAATCGGGCTCTGCATTGCAATCCCACGAGACTAAACTGCATGTGCTTTCGATGTGCATGTGCAACTGATTTTCGAGGACCTGAATTTGTCCCCGTGACGTAAAAGCCTTCTAATACAACTGCAGCTTGCACCAACAGCACTCGCTCCCCGAAGCAATTAGCAAACTAAGAGAAAAAGGTAATTACAGACATGCGTTATCGCCAAATTATAAATAAAAGATTCCAAACTGTCCCGGAAAAAAATTAGTCGTTAAAGTTACCTTCTGTATTTGCGCTGCAGTGACCCCCACACTTCAGGACTCTCCAGGGATCCAGAACGGTAATTGGGCTTAAAGTGGCACACAGAAAGATCACCTTCTGGACCAAGCTCTCTCTCTCTCTCTCTCTCTCTCTCTCTCTCTCTCTCTCTCTCTCTCTCTCTCTCTGCCTCTGCCTGACCTATCCGTCTCTAATCACCCCCTGTCCCTCACTCCCTGGCTCATTTATCTGCCTCTTTTAACAGCGGGCAATTAAGACTCAGAGTAGATATCATCTGAAGTGGACAATGAAGCAGACTAGATCGGTAATTCACCCTTTAAAATTTTTGGTGCTTCTAACAGTGCAGATGTATCCACACGTTTTCCCAAATGTAACAGCCATAAAAGGAGAAAAATTACAGCAGTTTTTGTGTATGCGACGTTCTGAGTGTCTTGACTTGCTTTACTTTAGTTTAGTGTTTCACTGATATGAACTGAAGAGTTTGGTCCAGACTCTGCTGGCTGATCAGCACCGTGCTGTTCTTTTAGTTCTGAACATTTGGGATTGCATCTGTATTCCCATTGTCTCACAGGATGCACTAATGTTCTAAATCTGACATCAGGATTAATAGTTCTGCACAGAGCTTCTCTCTCTCATTTATATCAATTATGTGAAAATTCTTCCCCAACGAGCCCCAAAAACCATTTCTCTTTTCTTAAAGGATTTTACGAGCCCAGGGGTAACATTAGCGCCATAATCTCATGCTTAAACTGTGTCTTATTAAATGAAAATTGATAGGCTTTCTCATCACGAGCAGAGCAATCACACAGACAGAAGTGTGCAAGATCATTTTTGGCTTTGTTCATATTTTTTGTAATTTTTTGTAAAATTATTATTATTAGTAGTAGTAGTAGTAGTAGTAGTAGTAGTAGTAGTAGTATTAGTAGTATCCAAGACTCTGGTTTGAAAAGTCCAGAAAGGATCCAGAAAGAGCACAGAACTGAATATTTGTGTGTTTGCTTTAATGGGCATGTTGATAAATAGCATGATTTCATGTTGAGTTGATGAAATGATAAATATTAGCACAATTTCTAATGTAATATTAGTTGTTTCATAGTTAAATACATTTTATTGCCTGGTTAAGATCCATACACCACCCACTTTCTCTCTCTCTCTCTCTCTCTCTCTCTCTTTCTCTCTCTGTAACGGAATGAAATGTCACGCCTGCATGCCCTCCTCTCGGAATGATCTCAGCATCTCCTTACTGGGAAGCGTAGACACCGTTATCGCTCACGAGTTGGTGATCCATCTCAGGGATGGCGTGGCCCTGCTCTGCCTGTGGCCACAAGCTACAAGATAGCACACAGAGGTTCAGGGATGAGGTTGTAGCTGTGACTGTATTTAAAACCTACAACTTTTAGGCTGTTTTTTGGAAATTTCCTGTGTTGGCAGGGAAACAAAGCACGATTTATCTTGGCTTGTGGTGCACCAGTGTTTTTTTTTAGCTCCAAGCAAGTAAAGTTTCATGGCTTTGGTCACTGACAGCAATAACTGCCCATTCTAAGACATTTCCTCATGAGCTGAATCAGAGTTTCAGGTCGTACAGGGGAGAGTAGGTGGTTCAGAGTGTGCATGCGGCCCCAGGACTGATCGTTCCTCTCGTGGATTAAGGGCGTCCTGCATTGTTTGCAGTTCTAAAGTGGGGTGACGTCCCCTCTGAGCAGTGATGAGATGTTTTTTAGGCCACATGCCTGCTGCAGTGGTTTGAAAGCACTGTGACCCAAAAGCTCAAGTGGCGTAAGCTCTTTTTTTCATGTTGGAGAAGCCTGTTGGGTTGGACTTCCTAACCTCGAGGGATATTACGTAACACACATCAAGCCGAGTTCGGCTAACGAGGTAAATGATGTGATTCTTGCAGACCTTTCTTTAACCTGAGAAAAAAATTGCTTCCCTACTGAAAAGAAAGAGAGATTACTTAAGAAGTCAGTCATGTGCTGTAAACGATGCTGGGTTGTTGTTTTTCTTTTCTTCTTTTTTTTATACCAACCAGCAAGTGTAACTAATACGTAGTCAGGTCACAGGGATGAGCAGAGCTGATAAATCTGTACTAAACAAGCTGCAGAAAATATTCTACTAAAATAACCCACAGCTTTAATATATTCAAAAAGACTATAAATAGATGACAGGTTGCATTAAAGTGGGAAGATTGGGACGTCCCACACATATATCCCACATCCCAGCATGCCAAAAACAGCTTTATTTCAAAATACGTTTCAACGCTAAAAGTGGAAAATGCTTTTCGCTTCAAGAATCTTCATTTATTTTCGTTATAAAACTTTTCGTACTGTTATAAGGGAACTCAGAACCATGTATAAGATATTTATAGTTGATCTCTGATTCTAAGAGTAATTATCCAAGAGTCCATTTTGTTCCACTTCAGAGCGTGGGAGTTTTGTTAAAACATTACCTTTTAAAATAGCTGAATTCATTTTGTATATTTTCCATATTTTTCATTCTGACCGAAATGCCTGAAAATTCCCTGCCTCTCTAATTAGAGGCTGACTGATATATGGGTTGGTCAGTTGCTGCCGTATTGGACTTTCCACCATATTGGATTTTATGGCCAATTGAAATTGATTAGTGAAGCCACCAAACAGACAACGAGGTGATAAATCAGCGATGCATGGATGTATCAAATCCAGACGTGGTGCATGGACTTGAGAGCCTGTTCTAAGGAGGCATAAACATTCTGCATGAATGGACCACCAGGAGGGCCGTTAAAAAAACGTTGATGTGTTTCCTCTTAACTGGTGATGCCCTGCAAGACATTGTGATTGTTATGTCAAGCTCGTTGATGTGTCTGCCATATTGGATTTTATCGAAACATGTTTTACCAACCACAAAGCTTGAGGAATACCCCACATGTGCCACAGATGATCTTCACACAAAGCCGCACTATAAAGGTAAACGTGGCGTATTGTAAAACCTCAACCAAACACTCGTTTATCAGCATAAATCTCAGTATGTCTCCCTTCAAACAGACAATAAATCAATAACTGGCTCAATGATAACACACGGGAGCTGATCTCTCACCTCCTCGTGCAGGGAGCCGTAAAATGGCATCGTAAAAATGTTAAATATTATACAGTGAAACTGGAATGGCTGAAAAGTTTAGTAGTTATTTCACATGGGGCGGCGGTGGTCTAGTGTTTAGGGCCAAGGCCCTGGGGTTGAAGGTCGTAGGTTAGAATCCCAGTCCAGCAGGTTGCCCTGAGGTACCCTTGATTAAGGTACCGTCCCCATCACTGGTTTTGGCTGTCCCGTGCTGGAGTGGGTGTGTATGTGTGAAAAGCAGAGGATGCATTTTGTGTTTCCCCAATGACAAATAGTCACTTTCATTTTTTCATTCATTAATATTAACTACTTCAGCACACTAGGCCCTTTCATTGCTGCCTGCAGCAACATTTGGTGATGCATTAGTGTGAGTAACCATCCTTACAGCGAGAAGGGTAGAACAACGATGCCAGAGACTGAGGAGAACAGTCTGCGCTGTTCATTCCTCTGAGCATAAATATTACACCTGCTAAAAGTTATTCTGTTGCTCCATGACATATCTCCACTCCCTATTTTTTATTAACTTATTTTCAGTTAGAGAATCAACAATGTCGCCTGCGGTCTCACATCAATCCTGAGCAGGGAACTCGAGCTGGAACCAGCCGGGAAGTGGAAATAGCAGAGTGGACTGATGGCCAGTGGAAATGTCACAAATCTGTGTTTGTGGTTCAAGCAGTGAAAAACCCCTTTAGCTGGCCAAGATCACAGCGAACGCTTAATCCACTTAGCATAATTTGGGCAGCTCCGGGTCAGAGTGCTGATCTAGGAACAGTTCCCAGTGCTGTTTTACAGTTGGAGCTGAAATGCTAAAGCTGTCGGCAGGTCAGCGCTCTTACTCCTGGGATTAAACGCACGACTTGCAGGTGTTGGAGAAAAATCCGGCCCACTTTGTAAATCAAATGCCGCCTGTCAACCTGTGCGTTCGGCTTTAATCTTAAGCGCAACAGGGAGATTAATCAGAGGCCTTTAGGCTGCGGCGGCTTTACCGGCGCAGACACGCGGTTTGCATCGATGAACCACGCTGGGCTGGCTGAAGGAATGTGGGATATTTCAGAAGAGGGAAGCTTTGGGTGCATGTTGGACAGCAGGCCTGCTGAGTAACACAGCCATCCACGTCTGGGACAACGTCCCAGCACTTTTTATATTGGGTGTATCTTACACAAGCATGTATTTATCAATAAATAAATAAATAAATAGCCGGCAGTCTGCTGCAGCTGCCTTTTCTAAAGCAGCTCAGCTAATTACTTCAGCAGACATGCTCTCCACTGAGGTATTAAATTCTGACTAATGAGAAAAGAAAGATTTAAATGCAAATTATATTTCACATTATCCACATTTATGTCCATGTTATAGCTGTAATAAGGATCTTTAGTGATGCATAATTCATTAAAAAAATTATTATTGTTGTTGTTATTAACGCAGGCACCTGATATAAAGGGTTCTCTGATCTCTATTCTGTACACATGATGGACTAACTCACTTCTTACTGGCCACTTTCATCATTTCCAACCTTTTTGTCCAGTGTGAGTAAATCTCTCTCTCTCTCTCTCCCTCTCTCTCTCTCTCTCTCTCTCTCTCTCTCCCTCTCCTCTCTCCCTCTCTCTCTCTCTCCCTCTCTCTCTCTCTCCTCTCTCCCCTCTCTCCTCTCTCTCCTCTCTCTCTCTCTCCCCTCTCTCTCTCTCTCCTCTCTTCCCTCTCTCCCCTCGCTCTCTCTCCCCTCTCTCTCTCTCTCTCTCTCTCTCTCTCTCTCTCGCTTCATGTCGTAGCTGGATGCCGAGGCCAGTGACCTCCTGAAAGAGCTTCAGAATAAACCTCAACGCAGGTTCGATGATCTCAGCAGGGTGTTTGGATCCAGGTGCAGCACACACACACACACACACACACACCTCTTTGAGTCATAGTTATCTCTGTTTGTGTTTACATTCTGAAAACAGGATGAGCTCTGTCGGTTACAGAGTTATGCTATTGCAGTGCTGGAAGCTGACCTGCACCGATGAGCCGAGTTCATGCCTAGTCAGCGCCTTCTCGCGGACTCCATACAGTTGCCGTCAAACACCGATCAAGCATAATCAGATCTAATTTACAATGATGGATCGTCATTCACTGCTCTAAAACTAATTAGGCTGAAAAAAGGCCGCACTAAATAACAAATCTACGTTTGTGTTCTCCAGCACAGAGCGTTAGAGCAGCAGAAAGATCTGGTATGCGTTGGAGCCCAGGTGCCATTTGAAGCTTGTGTGGATGCTGCAGCGCTACTGATCAATAAAAGAGCTACTGAACTATTAAAAAGATGAATTAAAAAATAATGCCGTTCCCACCACACTTCGTAACTTTGCATTCATGTTCGCTACTGACGGGCCTTGCACTTCTCATTTGGTTTGCTTGATGTAAAAAGTGAAAATGATCACATTTCAGCGAAGTTAAGATTTATACCGCAGTAACTCATCGCACCGTCTGCGATAAGTCCCTGACAGCCTGGACAGCCTCTTAACCTATGTGCGCTTATGTCCCCAGTTCTCCCCGTGACCCCTCCTCAGCATGTTGCTGCAAAGAAAGAGCAGTTCACCGTGAAAGACTTTTGTCTTCTCTCACACACACTTGCCTGACTGAAAGTTTCTCCACCCGCTTCAGTGGACAAATCAGTGAGAAATAAACTCGATAGAAAAGACTATCAGTGGCCCATCCTGAGCATCAAATCTCTGTCATTCTGTTTCACCTGCAGCTTCAAGCCAGTTATTGAGACTGGTGAAGCAGATGAATCAGGAGCTGATGCAGATGAAGGGGAGCGGCGGGAACAAGAGCAACTCGGCCATGGACGCCGGCATCGGGCCCCACCCCTTCAAGGCGGACCTGCTGATAAGAAGTGAGACTTAAAAGCAATGTCGCTAGCTGCATGATTGACAACTTTCACCTGTAAAATGAAAAATGGATCACAATGAATTGATAATTATTGAAGAATTATTCAGTTATAATTGGTGTGGCGGTTTTAAGATGATATTTGATGTCGAGCAAGAGCAGTCTGTTAATTGTATACATTACTAATATAATATAACACAATACAGCAGTGTAAAAGTGAGAGTGGCTGTTTTTTATTAAGCTTCCTCTCAGACAGAAACCCGTTCTGCTCCATACATCAGTGCTCCTTGTCAGCCTGCACATTTAACCCTAATCCCAACTCAGTGACAGCAGCATCACCAGTTCATGTCGAGCGTGGAAACTTAACAAGTCCTTTTTATACTCCGTGCAACCGGACCAATGCTTCAGCCACGCTTAAATAAAGAAAGATACGCTACAAGCTGTAGGGCTTGCTGCAGGAGCATGAACACACATGTAATATAAAGTATTTTTACATCAAAGATGCTGAAAATAATATTACTTACAACCTGGTGTAAAATACTGAATCCTGTGCACCTGTATCAGAAGCCATGCAGAGTGATTTTCTATGTGTGCTTTACACTAAGTTGGCATATTTATTTTGGAAATATGAATTTGTTCCGACGCATTTGTTTTCGAATAAGCGAAATACACCGCTGTGGGCAGCCGTTGATTGTTTAAAGAGCGTGTACGTCAGCGCACTCTTCCGATGGGCTGTGGATACTAGTGTGAAGTGCATTCCATCCTTCAGCGGACAACACGTAAAGGAATTGTTATCGCCAGTCTAGATGTCCAGCGGCATCTGTCCACTTTCACACAGAGCATCCAGGCTAAGGGGTTTTACTGATAACTCTCTCTTAATCGCATGCAAACGGCAAATCCTGTGTGTCTCTCTGTCTATCTGCTCCCTGGGCCTTAAATATTACAGTTGGGAGGTATGGGAGTTCACAGATGTGATGTTTGGGGCAGAGTTGTAGGGCTGATCCTTTTCACAGTTTCAATTTCTGTCATATCTGGTTAAACAACTGTACATTTTTGTAACACACACACACACAATAAAGGGGCTGATGACCACTGATGCGACGTTTACAGGTCAAAGACCATCGCTTTGACCGACAGATTTGTTAAATGTATGGAATTGTTCAATGCCACCCATAATATTGTGACTCAACTAAAACATTTGCAATCAGCATCGCCTCAGCGTGTCTGCCTACAGACAGACTGTGCTGGTCTCCAGCACCATTTGTTCACTTGGTCCCGGTGTTACTTCCTACAACACAATCTCATTATAAATTCATTCAACTGATTATCGCTTCCTACTTCGCATGCTCAGTCCCTCAAGTGTAGCAGTAGTAATAATAATTGCTGAGCATACACATTTAACAGCAATATAACAACATAAGATTTATTTAAAGTTTTGCAAACTCGTCAGATCCATTCAAGCCCTAAAACACAAAGAATGATCAATCTTACTGTGTTTAGCTTGCAGGCATTCTTTCTTCCGGTCATACACGTTCTATAAATATGCGCATGGATTATAGTGCTGAAAACACCAAACTGTTGATTAACACTATCAGCAACAGAAGATCTTAATCTGTTATCAGCACGCCCAGAAATGCCATAAGCATGCACAGTGTACGCCGGTGTGAAAAAGGTGAAAGTGCAACGGCAACGCTACAGTGTTCATCATTTGGCGGCCCCTCTCTGGCTTTCAATCTTCTCCCCTCTCTCTTCCTCCATCGCCTTCGCTTCTCCGTCAGTCTGATCCTGTTTGCAAGATCTGTAGAAGACGTTAGCTGGCTTAAAGATAGCTGTGGAAAATCGTGTTCAACAATTTACTTCCGAGAGGCAGATTGAACTCTAACAGACCAAACGCTAAGCTGCCATGTAGCGGCTACTTCACAGCCAAAACCGCACACAGAGCCCCGGCATGACGGCCCGCTGCATCTGCTCCCAGACTGTCAGATGAACACACACAGCTATTCAGGAACTGATTCACACAGTGGATACTGAATCATCTCACAGAGGATACTAACTGTCCACAGGATACCGGAATCATTCACAGAGGATACTGAATCATTCATAGTGGATACTGAATCATTCACAGTGGATACTGAATCGTTCACACACAGTGAATACTGATCATTCACATGGATATACTGAAATCATTCACAGAGGATACTGAATCATTCACAGAGGATACTGAATCATTTACAGTGGATACTGAATCATTCACAGAGGATACTGAATCATTCACAGTGAATGCTGAACACTGCTAGAGGATTGAATCATTCACAGAGGATACTGAATCATTCACAGGATACTGAATCATTCACAGAGGATACTGAATCATTCACAGTGGATACTGAATCATTCACAGAGGATACTGACTAATCCATAGTGGTTCCTGAATTATCCACAGTGGACACTAAATAATCTATAGTAGATACTGAAAATGCACAGTGATACTGAATATAACTGTAGTAGACCCTGAATAATCTTAGAGTGGGACAGAAACAGTTTTTTTTAAAATGAAACCCTGACAAATGCAACCCTCAATCTCTTATAGTAAAACTCAATCTAACGTCACTTGACTTTTTTACTTTACATCTTGTGAAACAAATTGTTTTTTATTTTTATTATAATTTAATATAGAAATATGAGCTGACCTGCTTATGAAAAAGCATTTCATGATGAATGTGCCATGACTGGACCTAAATGTCAGATAATGCTTCTTATGCACAGACTTGAGCCAGATACCTCTCATGACTTGGCATAAACGCTATGTTATTAATACATATGGTATCTCACTATGAGTGAGATTTATATAAACACACACACACTTTGTGTGAATCAGAATTCAAGTCTGTCGCCATCCTTGCTTTGGGCCAGGATGATTTTCTCATTGCTGTTACACCTGGGACAGCTCTCCGAGCTGAAGATAAGAACCTTTTTCAGTTTACGAAGTAATGTATATTATTATTGTATTGCATATTATTATTATTATTATTATTATTACACTCTATATTTTGCTACTTGTTTATTTCCTCTTATTTATAATTTTATTTAAACTGGCTTATTACCGTGTATTATTAATGTGTTCTGTACATATGGTCACCTAATTCTCAGAGTAAATGTATATATAGATAGATAGATAGATAGATCATTTATTATTTATTATTTATAGCTCCTGTACTTTCTCCTGTACTTGTCTCTTCTTTATCTCTATATTTTTATATATTTTTTTCTATTCTTTTTCTGTACATCTGTCACTTTTATAAGAGCCCTGTAACGCCCAAATTTCCCATTCGTGGGAGAATAAAAGATTACCACTCTACTCTACTCACTCCAGTGCAGGTGTAAGTGTCTGCAGCACATTAAAGAAAATATAGCGACCCTTCGGTTTATGTTCTCCATTGAGCAGGTCTTACAGGTGTTCCTGTGATTGTAATTTAAAGTGTATGTCTAGAGTGAACGCAGTGTGAGCGATCAACTATTTGCAGGTGTGCACAGTGGAACCGGCAGGTGAGGGGTGCTTTAAGCCTGGTGGGTTCTGCAGACCTCAGGATCAGCGAGAAGAGTGTGGACCGCCAGCAGACCATATAGCTTTCAGTTATAAACTGAAATGATCATTGCCACCTCCACAAAGCAAAGAAACCGGGAGGGCTCAGTGTCCTTTTCATGCTGCTCCTACTCCTGTGTGTGTGTGTGTGTGTGTGTGTGTGTGTGTGAGTGGGTGAGTGTGTGTGTGTGTGTGTGTGTGTGTGTGTGTGTGGTGTGTGTGTGTGTGTGTGTGTGTGTGTGTGAGTGTGTGAGTGTGTGCGTGCGTGCGTGTGTGTGTGTGCTGAACATCAGTAATGATGGTTGATGGATTTTTTGCCATATTGAAGGACTGCATACACAATGAACTTCTGTAATAAACTGTGATGCTACACTGACACCAGAAGATCACGGGTTCGAATCCCTCACCAGTAGGTTGCGCCGAGGTACTCTTGAGCAAGGGTCCCCGTCACTGCTACCCGGGCACTTTCAGTAGCTGCCCCCTGCTGCACATGTGCGAGTGTGTGTGTAAAATACAGAGGTGTAATTTGGTTGTGGCTCACTGTGTGCTGTGCCGTGTTTCACAAGGACCAGAATAGTCACTTTCACTTTCTGAAATGTACTGTTACCAGTTTCTGTCTACTTTTATCTTAACATACACACACACACACACATATACAGTGCATTGCAAAAGTATTCACCCCCCTTGGCATTTTTCATGTTTTGTTATTTATTGTGAAGCAAGCACAAATAGGACAAAATAACAGAAAACTTCAACGTGCATAACTTTTCACCCCCTCCTAAAGTCAGCATTTTGTAGAGCCACCTTTTGCGGCAATTACAGCTGCAAGTTGCTTTGGATGAGTCTCTATGAGCCACATCTTGCAACTGGGATTTTTGCCTCAAATCATTTTTGCTCCAGCTGCTCCAGCTCCTTCATACTGGTTTCCACTTGTGAACAGCAATCTTCAAGTCTGACCACAGATTCTCAATTGGATTGAGGTCTGGACTTTGACTGGGCCATTCCAACACATTTAAATGTTTGCCCTTAAACCACTGGAGTGTTGCTTTAGCAGTGTGCTTCGGGTCATCGTCCTGCTGGAAGGTTGTTCTCCGTCCCAGTCTCAAATCACAGGCAGACTGACAGGTTTTGCTCAAGAACATCCCTGTATTTTGCACCATCCATCTTTCCCTCCACTTGCTGATGCTGAAAAACGTCTCCACAGCCTGATGCTGCCACCACCATATTTCACTGTGGTGATGGTGTTCTTGGGGTGGTGGGATGTGTTGGGTTTGCGCCAGACAGCATTTTCCTTGGTGGCTGAAAAGTTGACCAGAGCACCCTCCTCCATACATTTGGGGAGTCGCTCACAGGCCTTTTGGCAAATTCAAAACGTGCCTCCTTATTTTTAGCGTTAAGTAATGGCCACTCTTCCATAAAGCCCAGCTCTGTGGAGTGTAGGGCTGATTGTGGTCCTGTGGACAGATACTCCAGTCTCTGCTATGGAGTTCTGCAGCTCCTTCAGGGTTCCCTTCGGTCTCTGTGCTGCCTCTCTGATTAAGACCCTCCTTGCCTGCTCTGTGAGTTTTAGTGGGTGGCCCTCTCTTGGCAGGTTTGTGGTACCATGTTCTTCCCATTTGAAGATGATGGATTTGAGGGTCCTCCGGGGGATCATCAAAGATATGGATATTTTTTTATAACCCAACCCTGACTTGTACTTTTCAACAACTTTGTCCCTGACTTGTTTGGAGCTCCTTGGTCTTCATGGTGTGATACCTCTTGCGTAGTGGTGTTACAGCTTCTGGGGCTTTTCAGAAAAGGTGTGTTTATAGTGACAGATCATTTGACACTTAGATTGCACACAGGTGGACTTCATTTCACTAATTTTGTGACTTTTGAAAGTAAATGTGTTTTTCTCATTTCACTTCACCAACTTAAATTATTTAGCAGATCCATCACATAAAATAAAATTAAGAAACATTTAAATTACAGGTTGGAATGTAACAAAATAAGTAAAAAGCCAAGGAGGGTGAGTACCTTTGCAAGGCACTGTATTTATATATATATATATATCTTCTTTCGATGGCTGCTCTCGTTTAGGGGTCGCCACAGTGGATCATCCGTTTCCATTTATGTATGCATGTGTATATATATATATATATATATATATATATATATATATATATATATACACACACACACACACATATACTGATCAAAATACTGTTTGATATATTTGCTGTTGAAGTGCTTGATGAATGAGACATCATTAGCCATTTTTCAGTCCTAAGCACTCTCTGAAGAACCCTTGAGGTATGTGAACAGGTGGAGCTGTGAGAGCACTGCAGGTCTTATCTTCATTAGAGCTGATCTGCATGCAAGCATTTCTATTCATTTTTCTTCCTTGTTTCCCTCTTTTCCTCATATTCAATCTCTAATCTCTACATACGACTCTTTACCCTCAGTCTTAAGGTGCTATTTTTCCTCTTTGTATTAAAGTTAAATATAAATTTAATTAACAAGTTTGAATATGCGCTTATCATTTTCTTTTCATTTGTCAGAAAGGATGTTATTTTAAGCAAAATGCTGCACACACACTTTCATCAAACTCATGAAATCTTCTCTAGCACCTACTTTAAAGTTTAGAAGCTGCATTTTGCATCTGTGTGGTTCTGACAGTGGTTCTGATACTTCAGTAATCTACAGGATATGAAATTGATCTCAACTCAACCTTCGAGACCCAGCTAGCCTCCATTACAACTGACTGTTCATGCTAAATTTGGAATCCCGAGCTGACATGGCTGACGTGGTGTTTATGTGCTTGAGATCACCCAGCAGAACATGTGGAGATAACCTGGCGCTAAAATCAACCTGTTTTGAAATGTAGCATCAGTAACAACAACCAGTTGTTGCTTACAGGGTTGACATCATGGCTTTATGCAGACAAATTCTCCCGCAAGAAACTCAGCAAACCATATGTATAGACCTCAGAAGAGAACCCTCCCCCAAACTGTAGCCAGCTTGAAGCACATGGTTCTTCGGGATGTTGCTGTATGAAAAATGTACCTCCAGAAGAACTGAAGGGCCCAAATGATGAAAAACACCTGTGGACCCTGATCCCTCCTCAACCAAACTTTACAGCTGACACTGCGTTCAGGCTGAATTCTCTAGAGTGTTCCTGTTTTCACAGTTTTTGTAACTGTTCAGTTTTGCAACTATACAGAAACGTGATGAAACGACTCCAAAAAGTTGGAGAATCACATAAAAAAAAGATGCCAGTCTTCGATGCTGCTTTTTGTCTGGTTTAGCAAAAGTTTTTTGGAAACAAAAAAGGTAGCAAAGGCAGCAAATCAGAGGTGACTTTAAAGGAGAATTATAATACAATCAGGGACGATATCACACTGTTGGAAGATGCAGGTCTGGCCTAACATTGAATCAATACAATCAGTATAGAGAAGATTGTGGTGTAGGGGGCAGGTTCAGTTTTTTCCCCAAGAGAAAAATCAATGGACAGACTTTTGTAATCATAACTCCTCTTAAAGCATCTCTATACTCTCTCACTCTTATCCATACACTGTGTATGTTCCTTTAGTACTCTAATAAAGTATAATATACTTTAATATTTGGAGAACATGCCTGGCATGATAGCTTGGGCGGTGAGACTAGCAAAGCAGTTCTTCGATCGACTCAGGAACGTTATCAGTGTCCAGCTAGCTTAGCTGCACCAGGCCTTAGCAATTTTCAGCCGGGTTTGATTAAATGAAAGTTTCATCTCTGCTCTCCTGGGATGATTTGGCTCTAAGCTCATGCTGATATCAAAGCTGCTGTTGAAAAATGGCGAGGTTTTCTTTTTCTTTTAACTCAGAGTTTCTTTGAGGATGGAGAAAGCAGAGTACACAGTCAGAGAATGAAGCAAACTAATCAATAATGTACATTTTTTGTTTTACCTTTCAAATGATCTACTGTGTAGATAATGTATCTACTCAGTTCTCTTGGATATAGAACAGTATATGGAGCCCAGGCAAAAGCAAGACACCTAATTTAAGACCCAAGTTTCTATTTAAAAATAAAAAACAGATAAACCTCACCACATGCCTCCATTTCTTCCTGTTCTAGGAGAACTTTATAACCTTCTTTTTTAATGCTGTAACACTGAAGACCGCCCGACTTCGTGCTGTTCTGAGCTTAACATCTGCACAGCTAGACTTTTTCTTTCTTCTCTTGTAGTTAATAAAAGAATCACATGTTTTTAAATTTCCCAAGATTTTAACGAGGACAATCAGAGTGGTGTGAAATCCTCCGTTCTAGAGCAAAAAGAATCAAAATCAGTGTTGATGAATGGAACCAGTTAGAACCAGTTAGTTTTATATCTAAGATTGCACTGACAGACTTAATCACTATCTCAACCTAAGTGAGGTCATCAGTTCTATGTAATATTTTAGATTGTCTCAATGTAAATCATTTAAAAAAATACTTAAATATCTAAATTCAGTCAAGAAGATATTTTACAGTAAGATATTTTGAGGATCATTTTTCAAAGTTGATCCAGTGACTTACTTTTTCAGTGTAGCCTCCACAGAATTACATGCCGCAGTGTCGTAGTATTTAACGCTGCTGAGCCACCCAACTTGCTTCCATTACATTGATGCTGTGACCTACAAACGCCTGAAACTATGACGTCTGAAAGAATTTGGGATTCAAAATGTATTGTTTAGGGTTCAGACTTCCAGCATCCGCCTGCACTCATCACGGAAATGGCTTTTCCGTAATGCATCATCCCTTCAGCTCACGAACACCAGCTGCTGGAAAAAACGCATATAATATTGCGCAATAGCAGAAAGGAGTAGTGGAAAGAGAGGGAGGTGTAGAGAGAGTGAGAGTTCGGAGTTTTAATCAGGCTTAGTGACGTGGGCTGGGTGAGGCCGAGGGCTGTAGGGATGCTGTAGTTTAGTGGCGCTGGGGTTTAAGAGGTCACACTGGGTCGTGGCTCTGATAACCAGCTGTCAGCTCTAACAGTTAGTGCACACAAGCTTGCTAAGGATTTGATTGAAAAAGGATTTAAAAAAAAAAACATTCACTCAGTACCTGAAAAAAACTCAAGGCATCCAATGAGAGTTAAGGTCAAGATCAGTTGAGTGTTTAATGCAGAGGTGGGGAAATGAAGGTAAATCAAAAGATATTTCAAACTGCTGACAAGGCAAACATCTACACTGGACCATGAAGTAAAGGGCTACTCAAATAACCTTAAATATCTCCTGTATTAAATGAGCAGACAACAGACTTGTGAGTTTAATTGTGAGTGGATGTAAATGGCACATAGAAACACACCCTCTTGTCTTCTTTTCTTTCTCTTCCCTATCAGGAACATGTGATTAAGGAGGAGGCTCGCAGCCTGACACCACGACAGTGTGCAGCGATGGATTTGGTGCTTCCCACCATCAAGGTATCTGTCTCTATCAGTTTCTCTCTTTATACCAGCGCCTCCTCCTTCCCCGTGCGCTTCTGATGAGCTAGCCGTTCAATGAATGTCGGCTGTCGATGCTGATCCCGGCACTGCTGCCCAGACAGAGCATTACAGACACGGGCTTGGGCACTGCATGAGCGTGTCCTGTCTAAAAGAAAGAAGTTAGAGCTTTGGAGAGCTGTTCCTCTACAGCAGGCGTGTCGAACTCCAGTCCTGGAGGGCCGGAGTCCAGCACATTTGGGTGATTTCCCTCCTCAGACACACTCACTACACCAGGCACTAAGTGTGAACCAGGTGTGTTTAAGGAGTTCAAGTTCCATTCTAAGCCCAGTTTCTTTACATATGTTCTTGCTGTGTACAAGCTTTCAGAAACATTTCTTCTGTATTATTTTGATGCTGATATTACATAGATCGAAAGTGAACGTGACAGATCAATTTTCTTCACCCTTCTCTCTCTCTCTCTCTCTCTCTCTCTCTCTCTCTCTCTCTCTCTCTCTCTCTTTATCTTTCTGCTAATGCACATAAACAGCTACAGCTAAACTCTGTATCTAGACTGATAGATATACCAGTCTGTTTGTCTCAGTGGCCTTTACGTTGTCTGTAATTTGACAGCCATCTTGTAGGAAGGTGTTTGTGGGGGGCGGTTGGTTTGCATATATGTGTGTCTGTGTCTGTTCACACACCATCAGCTAACACACTAGAAGCTATTTTTGGAGGGTCTGACAAGGTCTGACCTTGGGTCTATTACGCATAGATGGTAACACAGCCAAACACACACACACACACACACACACATTTACAGAGCGCCTTCTGTTTGTAAAACTGTCTCTGTGTGCACTCTCTCTGTCTGTATATGTCCTGACTCCATCTGCTGTGGATTGAACTGATCCAGTTGTTTCCTTGGAAACCAGCCTCTCCCGCCTCCCGGTGCTGATCAGTCACAAAGGCAAAGTGCTGCTCATTACCATTCACAGCAGAGGAACCAATTAGGAGTGTTTAAAAGCCAAAAACAGGCCTGGAGGAGGGTTTTAACCGTCAGAGTTTAAAAGGCAGTTTAGCTGAAGTGGCCATGTTCAAAGAAAGAGACGTGTTGTCTTAACTCTGCTTTGAGTTAGCAAAGTATCAAACTTAAACCACTTCTCCCTCCCCCTTATCTCAAATGTAGTCATGTGGAGATATTATGTGTGATGTACTGTTATCAAGCCCTGCAGTTACTAATTTAATAAACTAACTGTTTATTAAGTTTAACTAAATTAGTTTAACTCACGTTTTCTTTATATAGCACTCTCACAAGGCTCAGAAAACAGTCATCTTCAATAAATACATAAAGGGATTTTTGTATATGATGTCCTGACTGGTCCCAGCTGATGAGGAGTTCCCCAGCAATGTCTGGATTTGGTCCAGATTGGCAGTGACATGAAATGGAGTCTGACAGTTTAAGTGAACGATCACATAATGTATGAAAAGAAACAGATTTTTATTTCCCCTCATCATTTAAGCAACATAATGTTCAGGGTTAAGCGGTGAGCTGCTCAGCTTGGTAAGCAACATTAAAATTCAAAGTGCAGCGATCTTAAGGTCATTATCCTACTTTTCACAATGAAAGGGTATTCCTGCCTATAGGCAGTGAATCGTTGTGGTTTCTTTAGCCTGATAGATTCATTTTTAAGGGTTTGTTTATATAAAGGGGGAAATAATAATAGCCAGATGAGCTAGTTCTACTACAGTACCAGAGTCGGGAACCACTGCTTCATAATGTTCACACATTTAGCAGACAGGTATGCACAGGAACTGAAGGGGGCGATATGGCTTCTATTTAAAAGACGTCATTCCCCACATATTTAACACACTTAATGGGTTAATTATTAGTGTGTGTTCACAGAACTGCTGATTAGAGCTAACAGAGAAAAGCATCCACCTCCAACTGTTACCCTCACTGTGCTAAAGCTCCTCTTGCTGCAGATGCATTACAGCTGGACAAACGGAGAGAAGTGTCCTTTCCATCAACCCATGGTTTTACCCACTCTTCAGCCTCTTTTCCCAGAAGGGCTGGGAACTGTCTTCTGTGATTGAGACTTAGAGATACAAAGAGAAGGACAGAGAGAGAGAGAGAGAGAGAGAGAATATGTAAGAGTGTGTGAAATCTCCTGTATAAAAACCATTCATTAGAAAACCAACTCAAACTGAGGGCTTGTAAAATTATCCCAAAACTAGATATTTTGTTGGGCTTAAGTCAGGAATCAGCCTGCTATATGTCATTGCACGGGTGCCATAGGCGGTTGGAAAAGGAAAGGAAAGGAAAGGAAAGGAAATAAGGTATACTGGTTCAGTTTGTTGACTGAATCAGCAGCATTTGTTAAGTTAACCAGTTCTCTGTGTTCCTGTTACTTGCAGCCTTGTGTGAAAGTACAGGCTTTGTAGAACCAGTGTGACTCAGACAGAACAGGAAAGGGCGGGATGAGAGATTACGGCAAAGTTGAAGAACATCAGCTCAGGTTACAGTGTGTTTAAGAGAGTAAGAGCATCCTTAAAAGCAGAAGAGGCCGTTTTCATTTTATGAGGCAGCGGGGAACACATTTCATTGGTTTAATGTTATGACTTCTCCTGCACTCCTGAGGGTGGGACATCGTATTAGGCTTCATTACGGAGACCCCTCTGCTCTGCAGTGCAGTGAGTGGATGGCAGGATCGAGGATTACATACAGTCTGACACTCAGCACTGTCATATTGTCATGAAACATTTCTGCAATCACACACTGCTCCACCTCCCTGCCAACAATGCTCTTCTGCTCTGCACCCCATCACTGTGCTTCTCACTAATACACCACCGACACTGCAGTAGCCTCAAGAGAAAAAAAAAAGAAGGGCCATCATTTCAGTGAAGGTATTGCTGCTGTAATATTGCCTCAGGATTTCAGTACCTTCTTTCCTATTATTTCAATAATCATAAGAATTGCAACTAATGTGGTCATACAAATTAGAATATTCTAATATTCTAGGAAAAACCTTTATATTCACAGGCACACACATTTGTTCAACTAATGTTTAGTTTTATGTTTATGTATTAGAGAAAACTACTAAGAGCAGAAAGTCTACGAGACACAATGAACTGCAACAAAAAAGAGTGTGTAATTTTGTGAATGCTGTGTCTCTTACAGCTTTTAACAATCTAACAGCTATTTGTTGCTTAAAATAGGAAAATTGGTGAAATGTTGGTGAATATATGCAATTTTATAGGGTCATGATTTAGAATTATGGTTGGTCCTATTTGGTGGTACATAGAACAACCTTTGGAGACCCTTTCCTGAAGGTCAGCACTCATAATTCTGATGTTATCCCGAGTCCTTTGGCGAGAAGTTGAAACAAGGCTTTGCTGGGCTCATTACATTTGCTGTGGAGTTGACAACGACATCTTTTAATGACTGTATTCAGCAGGTTTCACATCATAGCAAATTACAGGTTTAGCATGCAAACCTCTGATGAATTCATAAGGTTCACTAGTCACTGCCTTTAATAAATAACTGCTTTAGTATGTAGCTTAAAAGCTGATAAACCAACTAGCCTGCCCATCTTTATGCTGCGCACTGCACTTCAGCAGGAGAAAGTCACATAATACTTAAAGTGCCAGGATTTTATTACCGTTTGCAGCCTATTTTTTATCCAGTTTCTTCCATGGTCGCATTTGTAGGTATGTTGACATGCCTGCCAGAATACCTGCCATTGTAAATAAACCTTGAGGAGGACAACTTCCATGAGCTTCCACTGCAGTTAGAAAGTGACTCGTTTATCATGACGTCCACTGGGTTCTCCTGGAATTTTCAGGGAATATTCATAAAGGCTTAATCTACTGAAATTTCAGTGGACCCTAAACCCACAGGCTCAGGCTGCTACCTAAAACCTAGCTGATGGTCTTTTATAGGCAGAATCGATCAGTAGGCTGGAAGCCAGTGTGATTATTGATTAGATGAGAAACGCTGAGCCCTTTACCCTTCCTAACTTTTCACAGCAACTCGGTTGGGCGGAATTCCTGAGAATTTGCAACGATGAGGACTTGCAGAGTTTTTGTCGGATGCTGTTGAAGGACACCAATGAAATGAAACTGAACTGCAGAAAGTGTCAGTGGTCTGAGTGCATGATCATGACCTGTGTTTATGGTGTTATTCCTGGCAGACAGTAACCAAATTTGTGCTCTTGGACCAGGCTTTTAAACTCAACTTAGCAGCCCCGCAGCTGGTTACTCAAAGCATTAGCCAAATTAAAAAGTGGAGTTTTAAAAGAGAGGAAGAAAGATCAGATGCAAGAGCACCAAGAGATCGCAGAATCAAATCCTGCCTCCAGCACTACCACCATTGGATTCCAGAGCAAGACCCCGAACCCCAGGTTGCTCCAGGGAGACTGTCCCATGTAATTAGGAAATGGAGGTCACACTGAGTGTCTGTAAAATACCATAAATGTGAGGGCTAGAAATGACTGGACTTAATGCTGCTGAAGAACTCTGGACTAGAGGATGGCTTTTAGGCTGCTTAGTACAGTGAGAAGGAGCTACAAGAGAGGGATCTCTGATAAATTGAAAGTGGGAATTTCAGTATCTATATGTGTGCTCTGCTGTAGAGGGGACTGCACACAAGCTGCTGTTGTTAAAGAGGTCACTCGAGGCATGTAATCCTCTAGAGGAACCGTCCACACCGGTTATTATCTGTCCAGGCCGGGAGCAGGACAGGATCTGACCACAATGGAGGTGATGAAATGTATGGAAGCACTTTAATATGTTTTTCCAAAGCCTTTTACAAAAATGTTGAAGAGCAACAAAGCACCCGGGACCAAAGCATCCGTAAACCAACCAGGTCATCAAGTTACAGAACCGCTGTCTGGATCTGGTTGCTAGTGGAACGAGTAAAAGAAGTCAGTAAATCCTCCCATGTCTCTGAGTCAGTTTTCCTCCTCACCTCAAAAATGATTGGTGTCAGAAGTCAGAAGTTTTTTTTTGTTTGTTTTTTTTGTTTTGAAAGGAACAACAAGAAGATATGACCACTGCAGTCAGTGGAACGTTCCAGCAAGAGTTTTTCCAGCATTGATTTATTCCTTAACACTAAAGCTCTTAAATGAAGTCTGGGCTTTCATCTTAATGGAAGTTACACCATAGTTTTCCAACTTTTTAGTCTCATTTCTTTTTCTGACCTACAATGACAGCTTACAACCCAAAGTTTAGCGTTTTGCAGCGGACGCTAAACGTAAGCATCCATTAGTTGGTAGCTACATTATCCTCATAGCTCCAGTGCAAAATAAAAAAAAATGGTGTAAATCTAATTTTTGGACAGACCAACCTATACTTGACACGTACCGCAGCCCTGACATTTCTCTGCAGTTCTGCTTCTTTCAGAGAGACGACACTCTTCAGCCCCGTCTAATTATCTCACATATCGCATCTTATTAAACTCTGAAAACAGCTTTATTTATTCTCCGAGGAATTATTGAAGGGTTTCGGCGACGCCCATGTCTGACCGGTCAATACTACACAGCCTAATCTGCGCTGACGGTGCCTCACGACAAACAGAATAAATGATTCATTATTAGCGGATAAATTAGGCCGAGCATCATAATCCCAGTGGCTCCGGGCATTCGTCTCCTTTTAGCGAAATTGCAGGGTATTGTTTGCAGGGTCTAATTGGCAGGAGAGCGAAGGGTCCGAGAGAGCAGCTGACACAGAACGCCATCTCAATCAGCCGGAGAGGGAGAGAAAGAGAGAAAGCAGAAGAGAGAAAAGGTGTGAAGAGAAAAGGAAAGCAAGTCATTTGGCTGGTTAATTAAAACATAAAGGTATAAATGATTATTTAATTACACACAAATTACACGAACGTTCAAAATGCCGTTTTGACAGCAGCCGAATGACGGAAACGTCAGAAATATGAGAACCTTCCACACAATTTCTCTTCGTGTTTCTGTTATCGCCTTGACGGAGACTCCTAGAGCTTAAAGAGCAGCCGCTGGCCTTTAGTACCCGTCAGCCCAGGCTGATCAGACAACACCGAAAACCCAATCTAACTTTATCACTCCAGACAATCAACAAACACAGATCAGACTGCGGTCGCTCTGACAGCATTCGGCTAATCTGTTTTTGTCCGGAGTGCTACGCAGGCACATTCTGCCCAGCTGATGAAAATGTCACAGAAACACCTGACCACTTCTCATTTATTCACTCGGCACTCACTAATGAGAAATGATGCTGCGTGTGTGTGTGTTTACCCGCGTTATTCCAATCCAATCATGGCTTTTCTGACAAATCTGTGGCACAGTGCATCCTGTTTGCTCTTTTTCAGGGCAAGACTTTGTTTCTCCAGAATGAAAACCTTTCCCGTTCCAAAGTGTCATATTTTTCTACACAAAAGGTGTTTGGAGTCGATTTTGGTGCTGCATTTTCCAGAGGCTGTGAAATCCCCAGAGGAAAGTGTCAGGTCTCAATTTATACAAAAGAGAGAAAAAAAAGTCAGCTGTCAGAACTGGAAGCTGTGTGTTTTCTCATCCCCATCACTGCGTCTCACCACACTGCAGTGAAAAAGCGAAGAACTTGCTTATCCTTTGTGGATTAAAATACAGCGCGGATTCCCTACATGGACTGCTACATCTGTTATAGCAGCAGAGTCACAGAGAAAAGATCAGTGAGACAAAGGCATGGCGTTTCCTTTCTCGACGACAGGTACTGAATGTGTCTGCAGAAAATGCTACTGTTGTGGGTCTATCAGATGAAGACGGACAGCATTGTTCATTTTGGTGAGCAGTGGCTTTATTCTCACAGCCCTGCCCTGCACACCCTGTTCATCGTTCTCCTGAGGCTGGACGCTAACGTTAGCCATTATGAGAGTGCTTTCAAAGAAGACATTAGTTGGGGTTGTTGATGTTTCATGGCCCATTACTTCTTGAGATTCAGTTCATCGAGAGATTTCCTGTCATTTTTTATTTTACAGCTTGCTGGCATCTGTAGTCGACATTAATAATGATGGCAGGCAGAGCTGACCGGATGCAGCAAACAGCCCCAATCCATGATACCAATAATGCCATCAAGCTTCTTTCAGACACGACATGAGGTTCTTATACTGCACAGCTGCTCTCCAGCTGCCTCTTCTGTTGATCTCATTTCACAAAAATTTTTTTCAGTTCAGTTGGGATATTTAACAAAGAGTAGAGCAGAAAAATTGTGACGATCAGACTTCAGACGGCTAATGTTTAAGGTTCACACGCTTTTGCCTCTCACAGATTTGTAATATAGGATCAATTTGTTTAAAGATCCGTGCAAAAGAATGATATATGTGCATCTGTTTACATGGTGGGGCAGCGGCTTCAGGTGAAAACAGGCGTTGGCCGCATAATTCCGAGGATCGGGGGTTCAAACTCCTTCCCGATAGGTTGCCCTGAGGTACCCTTGAGCAAGGTGCCGCCCCCATCACGCTCCTCCCTGCGATGGGCTGGAGACCTGTCCAGGGTGCGCCCCCGTCCTTCACGCCCTGTGAGCTGGTTGACTTCCAGTAGCGCGACCCTGCTTGGGACAAGCGGTAGAAAATGACTGACTGACTGACTGTTTACATGGTTCCTCTTAATCAACCTTTTGGATATTTATCCAAAATCTGGTGATTAGTTTAGTTAATGAAATGCTTTTTAGATACTGACCCAGCGTCTTCTCTCCTTCACAGCAATATTTCCATGCGTGGCGGTAATGGCCTGAAGAAACCTTCCTTCCTGGAGCGGAGTCCGACCTGAAGTCCTGGCACGCGCCAGCCTTTACACCCAACCCACAGATGCCTTGATCAAAAAGTATATATGCACCCAGACCTCTCAAGGTAAGGCTTCTCCTGTGTTTATGGACCGTGTTACAGTATGTGCAGCAAAAAAAACTCCCCTTCTCATACAGACTGTTATACTTACACCTGTAAATAAGGGTTTAATGCAGCCCAAAACCTATTGGTAAAGAAAAATGTTTTAAAGGCTGCTCTCCAGACCAAGCAGGGCACTTGATGAAGCTTAAGAATTAGCACATAGCTGCTTTATGGCAATTAGAGCTTTGCTGGTGAGTTTTCTCAATTAGACTAAAAGGAAAAGTGGGAAAAATCTCATTTTTGACAGCATAAAAATGTGCCTATTTCCCCCTTTCATCTCATTCTTTATCTCTCTCTCTGAAGTCTGAAGCAAAGTCTTTTTAAACTCTCTCTCGACCTACTTCAGAATCCCAAAACCTACTCTTGTCCACTTGCTTGTGCTCTCTCTCTCTCTGTCTCTCTCTGTCTCTCTCTCTCTCTCTGGTCTCTCTCTGTCTCTCTCTCTCTCTCTCTGCCCTCTCTCTCTCTCTCTCTCTCTCTGGGTCTCTCTCTCTCTCTCTCTCTCTCCTCTCTCTGTTCCCTCTCTGTCTCTCTCTCTCTCTCTCTGTCTCTCTCTCTGCTCCCTCTCTCTCTCTCTGTCTCTCTCTCTCTCTCTCTGTCTCTCTCTGTCTCTCTCTCTCTCTCTGTCTCTCTCTCTGTCTCTCTCTCTCTCTCTCTGTCTCTGTCTCTCTCTCTCTCTCTCTCTCTCTTCCTCTTTTTGCTAAACATTTTTCACTACACTTACAAATGCACAGCAGTTCCCAGAACAGTGCTAAGCCATGGGACACGTAAGTGGAGAACTTTGTTGCTGGCTGCAGTCACAGTGGACAGTCTGTGAGATGTCCAGCCTGTGAGCCTTGGCACACCCAGTCAGGCAGAACGCTGCTCATTTGGGGGAAGGCTTTAGCGGAGGCAGAAGGGACTTCCAGCTCTGGTAAGGTGGACGCATACCTAATGCCAAATCAGCCAGTAACATGTAACAACGGTGACATGAGGAAGAACCACAGAGGGAAGCCACTGTAGAGAAGAAACCTCTTAGAACCTCCTCAAAAACAAGAAGAAGAAATAGGAGCCAAAACTCAAAAGCAGGAGCTCTTAAGGGCTGTGAGGGAGAACCATTGAGAGGAAGCAAAGCTGGTCATCACTGTGATCTAGGTTGTGTCATCAGTGGATGTAGGACTACACAGGCAGAGTTAACCAGCAGAAGGACACGCCCACCAAGGTTGGCATGCTTCCCAATGAAAGAACCAAAATTTCAGAAACAATTTTCTTTTGGTCTAAATGCCCCAAATGGTTCATTTGATGCATTAACTGGAACAAAGCCGGTTCACTGTTAGTGGAAAAGAGCCAAGTGAGCGCAATGAACAAAAAACAGAGCGATGCCAAATTGGGGGAGAGGATAAAAGGCTGCTCAGTGCGATTCCTGTGTTCTCATGTTTTCACTGCTTTGACTCACCTGATTCGTCGGATGAAGAGCCCTGTAATTATCTGATGAGCTGAATTAGTGCACAGGAAGCACAACTTTTGTCTCCTAAAGGAATGGAGTCGGCAAACACTGGGCTAAGTGCTCAAATAGATTTGTCATTTTGTCATTTTGACATCGCATATTATTAATTATACAGATAAATATTTGTTTCCTTTTGATCACCTTTCCTCCAAAATGCTTTCTCACTACATCTAGCCAAATAAGCCCGGGTTCTTATTCTGTTTTCCATTCTAAGAAAGCAGATGAGGAACAATGACATTCTGCCTGCTTTTTAACTGACGGCAATCAGTTTTCTCACACAGTTGAATCAAAGTAGAGTAATATGTAGACGTGAGTTTGAACGTAGACTTTTCATTCCTCCTTGAAGTGCTGCTTTTTAGTGTGCTGAACAGAGTAGCACGCTTTCCCTAAAAAGCCCTGGTTCCTCCCAAGCTTCCTTCCTCCAGCTTTGGGAAGTTTTCTTGCTTCTTCTGTGGGCTCATACCTGCAAACTATGATTGTAAAAAGCACTAATTAAAATTGACTTACATGACTTCGCTTAACTGGAATTTCACTTTTCGCTGACTGTAGACCCTAGCATGCTCTCAGGGTGAGGTTTCTTTGAATAAACAACCAGAAACGCAAGAATAATAAAGTCAGCTGATGTCTCTTAACGTTGTGGGGTTGGGATTGTACCACTTTCTGTACCAGTTCTCATTTTGTGGCTCTAGAATGGCATTGGTTGAATTGGTGGCTGTTTGTCGAATTGATAAGCTGTCCCTGTTACATCATGTGGAACCTGATTATGGAACATTCGTTTCACTTAAGGTTGTTTATGCCACTTCCTACAGCAGACATCCAGCCCCCTAATGACCATTGACCAGATAATGGCCAATGACTGAGGAGTACAGTGTCTGAAAAGCTCCACAAGAGCATAAGGAAGAACCGCTGAGAGCAACCAAGACTCAAAGAGCAAACCCATCATCCCCTTGAAGGCATAAGGCCAGTGAGGGGGAGTCAGCATTCATTAAGGTTAAGGATGTTCAGGATGTGTGTTTCTGTCCTGTGTGTTTCTGTCCTTCTTCTCCACGCATCGATCAAGCTGGGTATTTATTCCAGCGGGTCGGGAGGTGAATTAACTGAGACACTTCCGTTAACTCAACCTTGATTGATCCATCGCATCAGCCGGACCACTCGATATTTATTTGTTTTAGTGGCACTTCTGCCGGATTTTAAGTCGGCGAGCGGTTTCCTGAGTAGCCTGAAGGACAAGCGCAATCACACAAAAGGACACACTTCCTCGCCGCTTACCTTGACGTCTGTATCCTCCATCTGAGAAAACGTCTGGCTGCCAACCCTCGTTTGACTCCTGAGACATTTTTTCTCCTTCGTTCAGTCTGGATGTGGCGTAGAACGAAAGGGTAACGTCCAAACAAACCACGACGGATGTTGTCCATGAGGCCAATAAATTACAGTTATGGAATTCTGAAAGGAGAGCGGGACAGGCCGCTGGCGGTTGGAAATGGCTTGAGAAAAAACGCACCAAACGTCTTCTTAACGTCCCATGACAGCTACTATTGATTCCTCCCAGAAAATAAAATGCTGCCTTGTGCCTCCCTTTTTATCGTTGCTCCGAAATAAGCCTACACTTCCACGAAGTGTTTTTTAAATAAACTCTGAGAAACTTTTGTTTACTTTTCCTCCCTGAACAACATGGAGACGCCATTTATAGGCAGGAGCCCCTTCCTGCAATCTGAAGTGAAATTTGAAGTAAATTCTCACTTTCTTTTATAAGAAACCACCTTTTGCTTCCACTACAGATGTGAACAAGTCATGAGTCAAGTCGCAAGTAGAGAAATTCTCTACTTGGTTTGGTCTCATTATTACCTGCAGGTATTGTACAAAAGGAGACAGCCAATGAACAACCACCAGGTTCAACTCAATTCTTTTTCTTTCGGCTGCTCCCGTTTAGGGGTCGCCACAGCGAATCAACCATTCCCATTTCTTCCGGTGCTCTGCATCTTCCTCCTTCAAATCACCCACCCGCACGTCCTCTCTCATCACATCCATAAACCTCCTCTTTGGTCTTCCTCTTCTCCTCTTTCCTGGCAGCTCCATCTTCATCATCCTCCTCCCGATATAATCCTCGTCTCTCCTCTGGACACGTCCAAACCAACACAACCTCGCTTCTCCAACTGTGTCTCCAAAACGTCCAGCCTGAGCCGTCCCTCTAATATACTCATTTCTAATCCTGTCCATCCTCGTCACACCCAACGAACATCTCACCACTGAACAGGCCAAATAACTGGACAACAAGCACAAGAGCCGACAAGCTGGTGCTCAGTTCTAATAAATGTAATCTCTAACTTTAACTTCCTTTAACCTCGGCAAGACTGGCTTGTCTGCAGTTCTCACAAATGCTAGCCACCATTTCAAGCTTGTTTCCTTTAAACACATTTATTGCTTAGTGCTTCACTTCTGTTCTCTGTAATGAAAGTCTCCATAAGGTGCTGTACAAGTCCATAATCCTGGAAACAAAACGTTCATGATTTAGCTCTTTTTCCAGTTTATGAGCTCCACTGTCAAGAAAACAGAAAGGCAGATTTTCTGTCTTCATATGAAGGTGAGAGACTGACCTTGCCAGGAACAAAGTCTCCATATTTCAGCTCTGTGGGGCTTCTTGTGGGACCTTTAGGTGAATGTTTGTTTAGGAGGAGGCCATACAAATCTGTTACTTTAGCAGCGTAGCCCCAGTGCCAAACCAAGTTATCCAGACGGCAAACATGTCCCGGCACATTGACTGAAATTGTGCAAATTTGACTTTCCGCTGAACTTTTCATGTTTGTTAAGAATTCCCTGAGGCATCTTGACCAGTGACTTCCATCAGACACACATCTTCGGAACAGGCCATTTCTGCTGGTTATTTGGGATGTTTTTGTCTCACCGCGACCAAGCTCCGCCATTAAAGCCTTCAGCTTTTTCTGAGTGGTTGTTGACCTGCCGATGGCCTCCGTGATTAGCCTCGATGTGGACGAGGTCTGAAAGGCATCACACCTCCTTTACTTTTAAGAAACTGCTTTAAAGGCTTTGTAAGAAAAAAGTCCTACCTAAAGTGTGGTGTTTTCATAGCCTTGCATTCCATTTACATAATCATGTTATAATGAGATCATGATATAAATAAGTACAAAGTTATGTAATGAATTGCATTTACATCATGCATCAAGTTCGACTACATGAGGTTTGAGGTTTCTGCTTTTTAAAGTCGGAGTGAGTTTATGATAAAATATTTCCTACTTACAGTCACTGATGGGACTGAATCCTCATTATCCACCAGGTTTCCCTGTAAGTCTCGGGAATCTTTAAGACGTAATTCACATTAAACTGATACATGCTTTTTTATCACAGGCAAAAACTGATTTTATTACACTTTCAACTCCTGTTTTCGCATACCTTTGCATTTTGCATGATTATGGTGTCAAAGCACAGAACAGGAGACAAACAACCAGAATAAAAAACTAGATTAGAAGCTATTAGTCTGTAGAAGAGAATTAATTTAAAAAAGGACCCCAATAAGCACTTCTGTTTACTAGAATAGTAGATTATTCCAAGAATGTCATCAGTAATCAATTTCTATGCACTAGAAAAAGAGGTATTAGTCCATACTGATGCTATCGTTTTCATTATTTCATATATACAGCACTGTGCAAAAGCTTTAGGCAGGTGTGTAAAAATGCTGTAAACAGAACGCTTTCAGAAAGTGATCATCACTTCATCATTTTCAGAAGTGATCATCATTTATTTTCATCAATCAACATAATGCAGTGAATGAACAAAAGAGAATCTAAATCAGATCAATATTTGGTGTGATCACCCTTTGCCTTCAAAACAGCATCAGTTCTTCTAGGTACACTTGCACACAGGTTTTGAAGGAACTCGGCCGGTCGGTTGTTCCGAACATGACTGTGTTTCTCCTCCGTGTGACGTTGATGATCATCAGTACCTGTTTGGTAAAACTGGTTGATCAGACAGCGACTATAATCCTACAGAATCCCTGACTGTGTGCAAGTGTGCCTAGAAGAACTGATGCTGGTCTGAAGGCAAAAGGTAGAAACACCAGATATTGATCTGATTTAGACTTATCTAGACTTATTTAGATTTATCGCGTAGCATTTTGTAAATTGATCAAAATAAACAATAATTATTTATATTTATGAAAGCGTTCTTTGTTTACAGCATTTTTTCACACCTGCCTAAAACTTTTGCACAGTACTGTATATATATATGTGTGTGTGTGTGTGTGTGTGTGTGTGTGTGTGTGTGTGTGTGTGTGAGTAGAGAGAGAGTGAAAGTGATGTGCCGTTTTAAAGCTTATTTTGAAGTGTTGTGATTTATCTCGGCTTTGTTCTGTATTTTTCCTCTTTTTCTGCCTTTTCCAGAAAAACATATTACTCATATTACTGAATCGTACTCCGTTTAGTGTTTTTATTCACTGTTTTTATTCGCTGTGGACATTCAGTGTGAGCTGTTGGTTCACCTGCGTTCGGGTCAAAAGTTGACATGTTTTTAGATTTGATATATTGCGGATCCCTTTTTTCCTTTTATACCCGAGTCCAGGTCAGTCCTCGGGGTGTGCTTCATTTGATAAATAAAGGTTGTGTTCTGTGCATCCGGATCCAGGTCAGTCCTTGCTGTATGTTATCTGTAATGAGGTCAAACAGTTCAGATCACAGATTTGATCTTGGAGTTTGTTCTTTTATTTGACGTAGCTGCTTATTTTACGTGGCGGCGGTGGCCTAGTGGGTAGGGTGTTGGCCACATGATCGGCGTATCGGGGGTTCGAACCCCTTCCCGATGGGTTGCCCTGAGGTACCCTTGAGCAAGGTGCCGTCCCCATCCCACTCCTCCCTGCGATGGGCTGGCGACCTGCCCAGGGTGCGTCCCCCGTCCTCGCTGGGTAGGACACCAGCACTCCCCCGCGACCCCGTTTGGGACAAGCGGCAGAAAATGGATGGATGCTTATTTTACAAAACTGCACCAAATTCCTGTATTAATAAGTGATTTTTTTGTTTGTTTGTTTACCTCACTAAGCCATTAATTCAGCTTTGTAGAAAAGTCCCGAATCCCAAAAGAGACAGAGTGTGTGTGGAGGGCAATTTATCAGGGGCGATATTCTCTCTGATCTCAGGTAGTGGTGTTTTTTTTGAAAGTGAATTATGTGATTTTGATCTTGGATCACTGCAGAATGATTAGAGCGTGAATGATTTGTTGTGTGTGTGTGTGTGTGTGTGTGTGTGTGTGTGTGTGTGTGTGTGTGTGTGTGTGTGTGTGTGTGTGTGTGTGTGTTTGGTCACTTGTTATTGTGGTTTATCAGGGTTTTTGTTGCTGTGTTCCTTCTCAGGTCAGTCGACGGCCAGCCCGGTGGGGGAGGTGATGATGCAGGTGGATCTCATCTCTCACCCAGGCACCGGGGAACACAAAGTCAGCGTGAAGGGTAAGCCCAAAAACACAACCCCATACCAGAACCACAGTTTTTACAAATGTGGTTCAACAGAGCTGCTGCCCTTTCCCACTGTGTGAACACTTCATGAATAAAACAATACAACAGATCCGGATTTACTGGAAAAAACTCCTTTTACCTCCATTGAATTTAAACATTCTCTGTGTAAAGCAAAACATTTAGGACAGTTAGGAAAGCGAGGATGTTCACAGGGGCAGGTTCGCCTGAATAAAGAAAAAAACACTTAGTCAGTATGAAGTCTAGCCATTCACTCTCAGCAGCACTCAGCACGGTAAAGAAACCAGTGGAACCAGTGGGAGTTAGTTACTGCACTGAGGAGGTTTATTAGCTCACTAGACTTCACTTAATGTGCTGACAGAGTGTAAAGCGCAGATTCTAGCCCTGTTAACGTCCTAGTTTTTGAAATATTTATCATTTACATTTGGAAAGTATCTAAACCACTGTGAAATACTGGTGTTTACACTTATTTATGTTTATAAGTGATTTACTGCCTGAAGTTCATTGGATTTCAATTAATACATTAACCGAGCAGAAAACCCAGGTTTTTGTTGTGCCAGCGTGTAGTCAGATGTTCATTTAGATCAAAGCTCTGAGGTAAGCTAACGTTTTTAAACACTGTGGTTTGTGCTGCTGTGAGTGAGTGTATAGATTTCTCCTCGAGGAATATACTGTGATTAATCCATATGGATATCCGGAGAGTTCAGTATGATATGCACTGTTCTAGTTATGAGCTCTGTGTTTATAAACGAGGAAACTTTTGATTTACTTTGCTCTCTTTCATTAAGTAACTGTGTTCTTCACCAAAGTATGGTTCTACTCTGACTTAATAGCAAATCCTTCTACTCGAGCTGCGGCCTGATTACTTTCCTTCCCTCACTCACTCATCGTGTGCTGATAATGTGTTATCATTAAATCATTAGCGCTTTTATTTTATGATGGAGGTAATAATGCGCCCATAAACCTTTTTTACGCTAAGCACCATCGCCTCCAGACCAGCTCCAACAAACTGACACTGCTCTGAAACCCGCACAGGGATCTGAACGAGTCAGGTTTCAGTACCACAGTCCAGTCCAGCGCGTTTATGTTTTACACCCAGACTCAGGACTTGAACCTGGTACCTGCTCTTCTGTACAGTTTCAGCACATTAAACCCAAAAAACTGAACCCAGGCAGTAATGTTAAGACAGTTTGGTTGCAGGCATTTGCTTATGACAGCTTAAATCCAGAGATGATTTATGACAATGGTTTTATTTTATATGATCGTAAAATGGACCGTGAGGGAAAACTAACTTTTGCAAATTGCAGTAGAAGTTAATCGTATTCATTGAGCGATGGCAGGCCGTTGGCTATGGCTCTTTAAGGATGCCAAGAAAGTTGGAAGAAATGATTTACTATTTAATTACTATTTAACAGTTTTTATACAGTTTTGTCTCTTTTAGTTTTTTACCTTGGACCTCCTAAATGGAAAGAAATAACGTGATTAACTTCCATGTACTGTAATGTGATTTCTTTTTGGATCGTTTCTCTTGGTGCATTCACAAAGATCCAAGAACAAATAGAACACGATGAGGTTTGGAATATGTATGGAATATGTTCTTTGCCATTTTTGGGCTGCTTTGTGTTTGTAAAAGTGAAAGAGTGTCCTATCTTGACCCCTCCCTTTACAGTGGTGGGGGTGAACAACATCAACTGGCAGACCAACGCCATGTTCCGGCCTTTTGTGGAGGTCAGCACTGTTGGACCACACCTCACTGACAAGAAGCGCAAGTTCAGCACCAAAACCAAGAACAACAACTGGTCTCCCAAATACAACGAAACATTCCAGTAGTGAGTAGCTCAGTTATTTTCATTCATGAATCATTCATATTATTGAACTAAATAATCTCCAGAAAGGTTCATGTATGTCATAACTCTTGTTTTGTGGATCCACACATGCGTGCCTCACCCTTAAACTACAGACAGATGAGTTTCACAATCAAAACTAAGAAATACTTTGTTGTAATGATTTGTACATTTTCTGGAATCAGCTTTTCACAAGGCAAGAAGTTTTCCTGTGGGACACGTTCTCACCTTCTGGAACTGCTCTGTGTGGTTTGGGTGATGGCTGGACCCTGGGTGGGGAGTGCAGGAGGCAGGACATGACTCACTCGCTGATTTGGAATTGGGCATCAGCCTGAAACTGTCTTAAACTTCTTAGCTCTCCAGTTCCACGTTTTGGTGGTGTCTTCGTGTAAACGGCCGTCTTCACCCTCAGATGTTTGTTTTCACTCATTCATTCCAGAAAATGACCTGCTCTGTCCACACACTGACTCAGCCAGACGTTCAGAGACTCTGTACCGTGGACAAAGTCTGTTTAATTCACACACACAGCTCCTTCCACCTCGATCAGCTCAGGATTTCAGCGCGTATGTAAAAGGGCTTAAGTGTGATTCTGTGCCGCTTTAATTGCTGATGCTTTTTGTTTTTTGGGATTGGATGCATAAATATTTCGTCCCACAAAGCTCTGACTCGAAAAGCTTTCAAAGTATAGATGCTCGTTCATTATTTTTACATAAGCACTGGCTTGCAGTTTCCCACTTTCTGCTTTGCATCTGTCACTTTAACAGCCATCTGAAGAACAGCTTTACAGTTGTGGTGCGCCAGCCGTCCAGTTGCTGCCCCTCACCCCTGCACTTGCCCACCGCACTAAAGTTTATGACCAAACTCCAGATGAATGAAGATGGAGGGGGTCTGTTTCATAACAGGGTGTGATACTGAAGCAAAGAAACGCAGCACCCGATGAGCCTTATTTCAATTCTTTCTGACTTGCCGTTCACTTAAACAGATGGAGAAATCGTGAGAGAGGATTTTAACCTTTAAATTCAGGTAACACTTTGCTGAAGGGCAGCGTTCATGAGGCGGCATGTTCTCTACATGAGCCTAATGACATCTGACCACAGGGATTAACATTTACAAAGATTTATTCCAAGCGTCACTCGTCATGAAGGCTACGACGGTGGACGCCACACTGCGGTAAAGTGTTACAACGTGTGAAAAAAAGGTCATTTTAATATGATTTTTACATTTTTAAAACCACAAGAGCAGATTCAAACCTGTCAATGCTGAATGTACACGTTTTTTATTTGATCTGACGAATATTTTTTTTTTTTTTAGGTAATTTTTTCCTAGAACGTTGTTATTTTGTTTTTTTTAAATGTGACTAGAGAGCCCACACTAGTTTAGTTTACTTTAGTTTAGACCTTCAAAACAGTTTTATTATTTTCATTTAAAAAACATTTAAACAACATTTTTTATTATTTACTTTTATTTTCTGGAATACATTTAAAATGAATCTTAATGTAAAATCCATTGAGCAATTCATCCTACTGGTTTAAAAGAGCCCTGTTAGCTGTTATTGCGGAACTACACTCCTCATCTCACAGTAGACATAAAATACCATTTTATATTGCCACGTGCAAAACTTGTATTTTAGAAATCATTGAAATGTTTGACATTTATAAGGAAATCATCTCTGAAGTCGAAGGAAGAACCGTTGGGAGAGCCAAAGAATCAAAGAGTCAAATAATAGAGCGAAGCAACAATAACCTAATTTTTAAGGCGTCCTCGTCGTCTCCTGCTGGCAGAGTTTGGAAGTGGACACAGCAAGAGTTCAGTCAGTTAAAGCCGCTGAAATCAAAGGCTGTACCCAGTCGTCTGTGATGGTTCCGTTTTAAGTTGAAGAGGCAATTGAGGAGCCTGGGAATAATTAAGAAAAACTTTTACTGAGCGACCACCTCTTTTGAAAGCCTCTAACATTTCAATAGGAGTGTTCAAGCCAAAGCGCAAAGGCTGATTGAGTTATTTGACTGAGTCACTGCCTGCCGCAATAAAACACCGCGTCTCAGGAACACCAGCCATTGAAGCTCTCGCTAAGAAAGTGGCACGACATCAAGAACTAAAAGCCGTTTGACATAAAGGGTAGTTTAGCCTAATAAGAAATATGAATGTTGCATTGTTGGTAATAGCATAAAGCTCCCTTGGCTCTGATTTTTACTCTACGAGTGGCCCCTCTCTGGGTGCGGTAAAGTTTTATGCAACTCAACACTTTACTCAAGAGGGCAATAAAAATGCAAACCAATTGAATATGAAATGGATGGAGCTCTGAGCAATGCCATCTTTTCAGACAGGGCCCAAACAAACACTCTCTTTGAGTCCTGGCATTTCTAGAAGTCTAGATGCACCAAAACAGCCCTGCTGAAGTCCAGTGTGAGCAGAGGAGCTGCAGATGATCTCCGTAAAAGTATCACTAATTCAGTAAAAGCTATGTTGAAGTAAAAGCAGCTCAACAAATAAACAAAACAGTCCGAAAAAAGATCAAATCTAGAAACTCAGGAACCTCCAGATTGTCTATATTTTTGCTGGGATGGAGTCACCTGGTGATCCCTAAAAACCACTGGTCCAAAGACCTCCAGTGGTGCATCAGTGTAGCAAGTAAAGTAAACAAGACTAATCTTCTGACCCGAGGATCTGAGTATGGAAGGAAGCCCAAACAGAGCCAAAGACTGAAACAGAAAGTAGATTTTTACTGCAGGAGTCTGTAGTATGTGAGGAGCTTGGTCCGATTAGGTTTTTCTGACACCTCAGAGTGAATAAAGGTGCTAAACTTTAATCTTTCCGTGATAAAAACAGTAAACCAGTGCAGTGACGACGACAGCTTTCCCTTCAAGTCGAAAACTCGATGAGGCTTTTTGTTCTGTGCTATTCAAACACGTGTGAACGGACCTTCTGCACATCGAGGAGAGACTTAGCAGTTGCTTAGTTACCCTGAAGCCAACAGCTCACATTATCAGCACCCGTTTGCTTGTTATCGATAATAAATCGAACTCTAGCTAGTTAAGGCAACAAAAGCGATCATGTGTGATGCTTGACAACAGGGATGAGAGCCAGAACCTCCAAAAGGTTTATCTGGAAGGTGAAGTTAACGAGAACTCTTCCTTTTCTTCTCAGTATCCTGAGTAACGAGCACGGGCCGGAGGCCTACGAGCTGCACGTGTCGGTGAAGGACTACTGCTTCGCCCGCGAGGACCGGATCATCGGCATGACGGTGCTGCAGCTGCGAGAGCTGGCCGACAAGGTCAGCGTCAACATCTCGCACCCTCTCGTCCGCAGCATCACCATGGACGAAACAGGCCTGACCATCATGAGAATACTCTCACAAAGGACCAATGACGAAGTGGCCAAAGAGTTTGTGCGGCTCAAATCAGACACGCGGTCGGCCGAAGAAGTGTCGTAAGCGGCGGGGAGGAAAAAAAGAAACAAAGAGCAAAAAAATAAAATAATAAATAATGAGAAGGGAGTCAAATCGGAGAGGATATCCCAACAGCGCAAGAGCGTCGTGTCGTTTGTTTCTGTGCATGTGCGTAAAAAACATCTGTTGGAATGTTCATTTTAAAACTAAAAAAGTATGTACTAAAAGTGTTTACCTACTGTATGCTCACTATGAAGTAATATATTCTACGGTTACGTTAACGAGACATTGAATACTTTTTTGTATGACGATTAGTCCTTTTGAACAGGTATTTGTTCAGACAAAGTGCCAAACCCAAGCAGAAAAAACTATTAAAACAAAATCATAACAATTATTGGTGAACTTGGTGATCTTTGAAATTTGCTCGACCGACTCTTTTGTCACCGCGTGTGTGTGTGTGTGTGTGTGTGTGTGTGTGTGTGTGTGTGTGTGTGTGTGTGTGTGTGTGTGTGTGTGTGTGTGTGTGATTCTCCGTAAATGTGTAGCATTTGTTTTGCGGTTTTGTTTGTCGTTTTGTTTGCAGACTTATGTTGGTTTTCATCTCTCTATCTCTCTCTCTCTCTCTCGCTCGCTCTCTCTGTCTGTCTGTCTGTCCATCTTGATCTCTCACTGCGTCTCTCTGCATGTTGCTTTAGTTTTACCGTCTCTCCCGTGTCTTCACCAACCTGGTCCTGGAGCCTCGGGGCCCCTCGACCTCTCAGACTCTTTATATTTCGTGCCGACTCTAAAACAAGACCATGTTTTTTTAAACGGCGATGACTGCTAAGTAACTCTTCATAGGTGTTTGTAATTTTATAGCCATTCACGACAACGAGAACCGCCTTCAGTGCTTACCAGACTAGGCAGGACCGGGTGGAACGTTCGGTTACGTTCATTTCTTTTGAGCTTGGTTTGATTTGGGTTCCTTTAAGCCACAGGCTTCCAGCCTTTCAGAATGATCACTGTGAACATGCGCTTCGAAAGGCAATCTCACACATTACATTGCTGCAGGTCTGATTTAGTCTCTTTTCTTTCTGAAGTTTCTGACAAACTGCCAAAGTTATATTTAAAAAAAGAAAATATGTTTGTACAAAAGCAATCCATCACCTGTATAAAAAAAGAAGTATGTACTGTGTATGTGTGCTACACTGATTTTTTTTCATTGAGCAATGCTGTGTGTGATTGTGAACAGGGTGGTTCTGAAATGTTTAATAGAGGATTATTTCTGTGGAGCTGTTTAAAGTTGTAAATGTTGGTTTGAGGTTTGTTTTTCCTTTTTTTGTTCATCCTTTATTTTTCTTTACAAAGGAAAGAGTTTAACATTTGGTAATTATGCAACATTCCTATGTATTGCACTGATGGCGAACTGTATGTCATGTAAATATATTTAGTGAGAAATTGTACCTCCCTGTCTGATTCATTAATTAATTAATCTCTGCGTAACGAAACACAGCTTTTCTTAAAACCAGCCAGCGATCACGCCTCAGCCAGACTAAAGCCAGTTGCGAGATGAAAGTGGCCATCCTGACCATCAGGGCTGACTTGAATGTGTTTAGTTACCAGTTTTAAATTGTTATTGACACTGAACAACAGGAGGCCCACGTCCATTCATCAAATTTAACAGCATGTAACCTGCTCGGGGTCCATACGACCCCATCTACTCAGCAATAGTCAAGTGAAAGGGAGGGAAAATGAAAGCTATCCTCTGAGATATAACAGACGAGGTACAGAACCAGCGTTCTGTTACAGCACCTGGAAGATCATGGCTACTACAGAGCGGCCACTAGTTAGAGGACAGGAACAAGCCTGGAATGAACCGATCAATATGAATATCTGCCCAGGCAAAGTGATGAAGTGGGGGATGAGACATTTTAGGCAGCGTCTATCACTCTCCCGCTGGCACTAACCACTGTAAGGAACCCCTGACTGATCCCACTGCTTCAGGACACCACAACAAATACGACTGATATCAGCAAATCTGATGAGACAACTGCTAGTTACAAGGCTAGCTAAGCTTGTGAGGACATAAAGAGGACCTATAGGCATTCGTTGTGCCCTTTTAATACATGTAGTGATGAATTTCCAAAATCCCTCCAGAAATCTGTGGTGTGTCTCCTATTATTGGATAAAAATCACCCAGAGCTGGGCTTGGAGATGCTAAGAATCTGCACCTTTTTAACGAGAAAGTTCAGAAAAATTGAAAAGATACAAGAGACCTTCTGAAGTACAGCAACTATCTGTTTGCACAACAGGTACATCTGTAATTAGCATTCTGTTAGGTTCCTACTAGAGACCGAAGATGGAAGGAGCGTAACGGAGGAAAGTGAAAGTGAAGTGAAAATTATTTTCATTGTGAGAACACACAGCACAAAATGAACCACAACAAAATTGGACCTCTGCATTTAACCCATGCACAAACACACACCGTGCAGCAGGGGGCAGCTATGAAAGCGCCTGGTAGCAGTGACAGGGACGGTACCTTGCTCAAGGGTACCTCAGGGCAACCTACTGGTAAGGATCCCTGTGGTTCCCTCACAACTAGGCCACCACTGCCCCAGAACCAGTGCAGTCATGAGGAACAGGACTCTGCAGAGGCAATCTGAGGCAGCCTCAAGGCCATTGCAGTCACTGGCTAAAAGATGTTTGCTCCAAAGAAGGAAGAACTTATGAACAAGCAGCTGCACAAACATCCACCACTGAAACGCTCCTCACAAGCAACACCTTCTGCCCATCGTGACAGCTGTAGGTTGGACTTGTGTGCCCTGACAATCAGCACTGCAGGCCAGTGTGAAGCCCAGAGTTCCTGCCACTGAAGCAAACAAATAATTGGTCCGTCTGACAGATGTCAGCAGTCAGGTCCACATAATGCCTCAAAGCCTGGTCCCGGCATCATCAGCACCCTCGCTGCCATGCTTGGCTGCACGGAGAGACGCTTCTATAGGCATTAGTCAGCTTCATTACATAGCTCCCGCAGGCGAGGCGTAGCTATGTCAGTGGCCTCGGGGACCCAGCAGTAGAACATGGCGAGGGAGCGAGCGCTAAACAAGCCTGGGACGGTTTATCAGGCCACACAGACTGCTGAACCAGCAGCAGCAGGCTGTGAGAGACCGCACTAAAGCCAAAAATGGCAAGTTTGAAGCTGATCTGTGCTCCAAAGGTGAACAATCAGAAGCATCGTTGGAGTGTCGATTTGAAGAGTTGATACACATTAAACTATGTATCAACTTACACATTAAACTTTTTTAATGCACAAAAACATTCTATGGCACAGAAATCTATTTTGAGCAAAAGGAGAAGAATTGCCAGATGTATCTGATCAGCAGATACCTGGACTATTCTCTCCAGATCAGGGGTATTGAACTGGTTAATGGAAGCAACCATTAACATTAATAAACCTAGAAAAACCTAGAAAACCTAGAAAAACATTAATTTCAGCAAACAATACTGTGTTAAGCAGATTCCCAGCACTAAATGTTGAAGAACATCTTCTCATTGCATGAATGCTCGCCTTGGGAAACTAGCAAGAGCCAATCGAGTGAGCCTGGGTTTCCCCTGGTAGTAGTGGTGACAGCTGAAGTGCTCTATAAGCAGCAGGGCAGGGGTTAATGAGGTGAAGCACTGGGCAAAGGAGACTAGCCTCCAAGTGATAATACATCACAGCGTCTAAAACATTTAGTTCCTCTGAGGTTGTGATGTCAACTTGTGCTCTCAACCGCAGTAATCTTTCCCAACACAGAGAAAAGGATCAATAATCCCAGAAGACATTCAGGTTCAGGTTCATCATTACGACATTTATATATTTATTAAAAATAAATATGAATATGGGCGGCATGGTGGCGCCTCACAGCGAGAAGGTCCTGGGTTCGAATCCCAGAAGAACCCTGGGTCCTTTCTGTGTGGACATGTTGTCCCCACGTCTGTGTGGGTTTGCTCCAGGAGATCTGGTTTACCATCCAAAGACCTGCAGGTGGATTGGACATGTTACATTAGCCGTAGGTGTGAGTGTGTTTGTCTGTGTGTCAATTTAATTATACCCTACTGAGTAAAAAAAAGTACATCTCTAGTGTGCAGCGTTTGAGGAGTTTATTAGACACGGTCACCCTGCAGAGGTTAACTTGAATCAGAAGGACGTGGGTTCAAATCCCAGACCACTAGGTTTAACATCACCGTTTTTGGTCAATACATTTTCATACTGATCTCCTAGAGTTTAGGGACTAGGCCCCAGGATCAGGAGGATTAGAAGGGTTGGATTGCCCTGAGGTACCCTTGAGCAATGTATCGTCCCCGTCACTGCTCCCCGGGCGCTTCAAAAGCTGCCCCCTGCTGCACGGTGTGTATGGGTAAAAGGCAGAGGTGTAATTTCAGTGTGGCTCACTGTATTGTGCTGTGTTTCATAATGACAGGACTAGTCACTTACACTTTCACTTTCAGGGAAAAAGAGCCTCCATCGCTGTGAAAAAGGAGAAATTGACAAAACAGTGCATTTTGCAGAATCTCAGATGATAGAAAACTGACACAAACACCCCGTCGCTCTGAGTTTCTGTGGTTTTCAGAGTTGTCCTCTACACTGCCAAGTCCAAGCCTAAACTTACAAACATCATTACAGACCCCCTGCCTCCCGTTTGTGTTGCACGTGGTCAAAAACACCCATTTAAATGCATATAATAGTCCCAGGGTGGAAGAATATCACCCTCCCAAAATCGCAGCGATATACACGGAGTGTTTAGTGTGCAATTTAACCTCTGTGTTTTATTAAGCCTGTTGCGGGAAAACGTCTTAAGGGTGTCGTCCGTCCGTCTGGGTCAGCTTCAGCCTTCAATCTGATTTTATGATGAAGCGCACAGCAATGAATTATTGACCTCACATTCCATATTCATTGCTTTTACCCCCCAAAGTGCACCCACATAAGTGAAGAGCGAAGGAGGGAGAGTCACTCGATTGCCGTCTCCTACAAATTGGAGGGAGTTGCTATGGTAACCCACTATCCCTGCCCTGGCGTTATGAAAGGATCTTCAACGCAAAATGAAAATCCTTACGACGAGGCCCCGTTTTCCAATATCGCAGCACCTTTCCAATGTCCTGCACCACAGCAGGATTCTAGACTGTTCATGAAGTGAAGGAACCTCAGGTGTTAGAACGTGGATACCAGTCCTACCTTTGCTTTCCTGTTGGGTCATTTAGCAGGAAAAGCTCTCCTCCTTACAGATCAACCATTTAGCCTAAAAGCCTGTAAGATGTTGAAATATTCCATGTTTTTAACGAAGTTTAAGAGCGTTAATGTGTCTTTGTGTCAGAAGCCACACAAGGTGCCACACGAGATGCCATCATGAGATCAGTGTGTTCTTCAGTGATGCCATAGCCATTTGTCTTTTGCAGGGTAGGAAGTTCCTCCACCAATCAGAGTGTAATGCCAGTGTAGGTGTTCTCCTCCAATCGTCTTGAGATGTCTGCTGATGTTGACATCCTTTTGTCCTTTTTACACCTTAAAAAAACAATCCCACACGACTTCTTTCCAATCCAGTGTAATGGGTGATGTTGTTAACTGGAATTAAAAGTCAGTTAAGGACATTTTATAGTAAAGTGAAGCGGCTGTGATAAATCCAGACCCATGATTTAGAAACAGTCCACCAAAAAGAGAAATAAACACAGAATCGACTTTTCAGAGCAAGTCCGTTTAGCTCACTCAGGTCTGCTGTGGGAAAAAATCACAAACCAGGATTATTATTATAATGGGAATGAAGGGCAAACTGCCTCTTTTACACTCCGGTCTGATTGCCTTGGATTTTTTTTATCACTGAACAATGTGTGTGAAATAGACCTGAACTCTCCTGGTCACAGTAACCAGGTTACCGTATTATTGACAGCCTTCTATCACTTTGTTCACACACTGAAGCACCTCAGGAGGAGTATTTCTCTTTAAAAGAGTGAAATGAATGAAAAAACAGATTCATGCCCTGCCAGGTTAAAAGGTCCCAACAAGAGTCCACCATAAAATCTACTGTTTTGCTGAACCAGATTTTAAAAACGGCCAAGAGACTCGCCCAGCTCTTTGTCACTCGACCCCCTGACGAAATGTATTTTATGTGTAATATAAAATAATAGCAGGGTGTGTTTTTTGGCAAAGGCCACGCTCATTTCTGGGATCTGACTCAAGAGTTTCAATGAGCGACTCTAATTTATAATGAGAGCTGATGAGGCCGAAATGCACAACCAGTTTGGCCTCGAGTGTTTTATTGCTTGAACAATGAGCTGCAAAGTTCAGGAGATATTCTCATGCGGTGCAGCTAGTTAGTGAAGAAGTCCATATATGACCAAACCAAATGAATAAAACTAAACATATAGCTGAAATAAAAAAATACAGAGAATAATGATCAGTATGAATGAATAAAATGCATACATCTTTTCTGCTTTATGATTTATACTTTCTATATTATCATTTTTGAACCTTTGTTTATTCATTTATTTATCATTGCCTCCAAACTAATGCTAAAGGTCGCTAATTTGACCCGTTTTTTTTCCGATAATCGATATTTAAATGATCAACTTTATATGTTCCAATACATTTCAAAGTGCTGTTGCTTCTGTAAACCTACACAAACTGAACTGAACTAAACTCCCTGAAAGCAGATGGAGCCTCTACCTGTACATCTGGAGATACAAGCGAGGGGTTTCTGTACTACAACATGTACACAGATCATTCTTGAGAGTTCAGGGAGAATCCCTGTAAAAAGACATTTGCCGAGTAAATCTCGCTGACCGGCGGCAGCTCTGCCCTGAGAGCTGGTGGCTAAACATTAAAGATCAGTGCTCCACTTTTCAGCCAGAACGTTCTGGAGTAACAAGTTTCACTTCCATGGTATGAATTATTCAGAGCAAACGCACAAGTCCTGACAGCAGAGGTTTGGCCAAAAGATATTTGAGATTAAACAGATTTCTCCTTACAGGGAAATGTGACTGGACGGCACGGTGCTGCAGTGGGCGGCGCTGTCCCCTCACAGCGTGAAGATCCTGGGACAGTCCGGGTCCTTTCTCTGCGGAGTGGATGTTCTCCCCGTGTCTGTGAGTGTTTCCTCCAGAAGCTCTGCAGCGAGTGTGAGTTTCTGACCTGTCCAGGGTGTCTCCCCACCTCTCTCCCCGTGAGAGCCGGGATAGAATCCAGCACTACCCACGGCCCTAATCAGGATAAGCAGTTCAGAAAATGAGTGAGTGAGGGAGACGTAACTAATCAGCCAAATATATTTTGTTAAAGTTATGGGAGGGTATAAAGCGCCGCCACGTCTTTTCCACAATGGACCATTCATGTTTAGAAGTGGATAGACTAGAATTACAGGGAGAGGGAGGACCACCTACTACCCAAGACCTTTGTCCACCAGCAGAGGTTCTTGGAAAGTTTCTGTTTTTTTGTGCCGTCTGGTGAAGCCACATTTTCACCTGTTTGAAGCGGAATCAAGGAGGAGGGGCTACACAACTCGAGGGGAAGGACACGCCCACTAATGTGAATTTTCCCTCTGGAAAAGAACAGCAATTTGGGAAGTGACCTTTCAGGTTCTGAACCAATATTTTGTTGTCAAATCGCTTCGAACGGTTAATTTTGGTGCCTGAACTAGAACAGAACCAGTTCCCTGTTGATGGAAAAGGGCAGACAGAGCGATGCCAGTTATAATATGCCAGTGACATCACTGGGGATTGAACCTGCAACCTCCTGAAGACAGAGGAAACAGCTGCACCATAAAAATACAAGCAAGATCAGGCCTCAAGGTTACTGTTTCAACATATTCCATCACCTGTGTGAGATAAATCGGGTCCAGCAGGGACATCATAATCATGAAAGTCTTGTCTGTCCTGAAAGAGAGACCTGGCTACTTTCCATCTTGCTAAGGATGCGCAGGGACACTTCTTTCAGGGTTCGTCCTAAGAATTTGTGGATCTGCCTCAGCTCATCGTACAGGAGGGTAAGACACCCCGTACATACACAAGTAGCCAAAAGATGTCAACCTTGACAGCTGCTCATAAAAATTAGCTTCTCATAAATGCAAGCAAGGAGAGGTTTTATCTGAGGGCAGGTCGAGGACGATACAGAGTCCCTATAAGATGCTGTAGCATCTCCTCTCCTCATTAGCCTTGAGTGCGTGTTTCACACGGGACCAGTAAATCATCCGCTCCTGGTTCACGTCTGAAGCATTTTTACAGTGTTTGGCTTTTAGCCTACTTTTCAAAAACAGTTCACTGTAAGAGTAGAGCATGTCTTCATTGCTGATTGTGGCCCCTTTTACACACACAGGGTTGTCTAGATCTTTTCTAGATCTTCTAGAGCTGTATGTGTGAACATAAATGTCCAAATCAGTCACATGAAATGGACATTCTCACAGACCCCTAGTACTCGTCCCTGTCTGAACGAGTCCACACGTGAACAGAGCAGGTCATTTTCTGAGTTCTCCAGATCTTCCTGAAGGACAGTGTTGTTGTCTCTCATTTTTGGTCCAGTCTCTGTACCTGAGCAGTTCTCCAGATCTTCCTGAAGGACAGTGTTGTTGTCTCTCATTTTCGGTCCAGTCTCTGTACCTGAGCAGTTCTCCAGATCTTCCTGAAGGACAGTGTTGTTGTCTCTCATTTTCGGTCAAGTCTCTGTACCTGAGCCGTGTCACAAGCAGTGTGGAGAACAGAAAGTCAAAGACAGACAATGTCCAGAGAAGAGCTTTGGGACGTCCTTCAAAAAGCCCGGATAGGATGATTTAAAACGAATTCCTGTTCCTGAAGATGACTTAAAGACAGGAGCTGGTCTAAGAGAGTTGAGGCTGTGCTGAAGAATAAAGGTGGTGGTAGTGAATATGGACTTTTTTTTTTTTTTAGTGACAACCCTTGTCATTGCAAGGTCACGGCACAGCACACATGAACCACAACGAAATTGGACCTCTGCATTTTACCCATACACACTCAAACCCGTGCAGCAGTGGGCAGCTATTGAAAGCGCCCGGAGAGCAGTGACGGGGACGGTACCTTGCTCAAGGGTACCTCAGGGCAACCTATTGGGAAGGGGTTTGAACCCCCGATCCTCCGATCATGCAGCTAACGCCCTAACCACTAGGCCACCACTGCCACTTTAAAGCTGGTTAGAATGAAACTGGATTTACATGTGTTTATACACAAATCACTGACCTACTGTCTCACTTCCTGCAGAAGAGGAAGAAACAAGGGGTGGATCAGGACATTTTCACAGTTCTGTGGTTCATCTGGTAGCAGAATTACAGGGGAAGATATTTCAATTGATTATGTGTCAGCGTGGCCTCTAGGGGGCCTGAAAGAGGAGGGTCTATCAGAGTGAAGAGGCATTTATTACACACTCCTCTACTGTTCTGTATCGTGAGTGAAACATTACATCAGGGTCTTCGAGCTTGTTGTGTGATTTTTCTGGAGGATGAGATGGGAGGATATAACTGGGTACAATATTTCTCTCCTGCTGGTGAATGGAGATATAATCACCAACCAGAAGATAACTGGGGGGGAAATCTTTACATCTAAAGGAACAATTTAATTACGATACATCGAATCGTGTTCAACAATATTGTTTTTACGACTAATTAAACACACGGTTACCACACCCCCTTGTGGCGCCCCCTTGTGGACAATTTCAGCATCTGTTCTTCATGATGTTCATCCTCTTGCTCTGATAGACCATGAAGACACTCAGACAGAATATTTTTGATTGGGTAGTGGAGCCTCAAGGTTGGAGGAGCTTATTGTGTGCTCAGTAGCACAGTAGGAGTGGCTATTCTAAAGAATTTAATCCTTGACAAGCTACTGTGTTGGAGATACAAGGTTTTGAACTATATCTCATGACTCAAATGTATTGTCACGGAGTTCCAGGCAGCAGAGACCTTCTAGATCATCTTTAACAACACATACACCTTTTCTTTTCCTCTGTTTTGACTTGGCTTCTTTTTTACAGCAGACACATAACTGCTGCATCATTTTTATTACGAGGACTTTTCCGCTGCTTTCCTTTAACGGTTTCCTGTAACGATGCTGCGCTGCATGATGGGAAACTGTAATCATGATATATGTCTCAGTCCCTCATGCACATGTGCAGCTGGGAAAGGAAAAAAAAGAAACAGGAGATGCTTCATCTGCTGCCCTTGAAGGTAAACACAGATAAATCTCCGACCGCACGCTGGCGGATGCGGCGCAGACAAATGGTTAAGGTGGGGACGCATGAAAGACGTTATTGTCTGGGTCCATCAGCTTTTAGGACACACACACACACACACACACACACACACACACACACACAGCGAGGTTTCGCATCTAACCAGGCAAGACCCAGTATTATGGACCTAACCAGGAGGTCAACAGTGATGCCACAGCCATACGTCCTCTAAGGGTTTTCTTTCTCTTCCCTTCCTCCATCACTCAACACAATGCTAGTCCACCTGGGAATCTGTGGATGTAGTTAGTGTTCTCCTCCAAGCGTGTTGAGGATTCACGTTAGGATTCCTCCTTGTAGGCTTTGTGGGATTAAACATGATGAAACCGGACAGATCCGTTTCCTCCCATGGGCTGAGATTCAGGTCTGGACATTGTCCGGAGCAGGATGTTATCCATGTGGGATGTGTTTGCTCTTACTGGAAATAGTGTGGTTTAGGTGAGGGGTGGCACCTGGGACAAGACGCCACCTTCTAGTATGCTCATAAGGAGCCATCGTTCCTTCAGTATATCTGACAATTTGGGTGTCGTCTCCAAATCTCCACGTCTCTCCAGTTAGACATCGACTTTATTGTGTCCTAAAACTTTATTGTATTAAGACATCTGACATTGTGCGAACAGATCGACACACCCAGTTACAAACTGAATTTAAGATCTGAGAGGTCAGATCCACACACACACACACACACTCACACACGCATATGAGATATGGGCATGTAAGCATTGCACATCTCACACACACACACATCCCTCAGGCAACTGCAGTATGTTTACTGTGTGTGCATGTGAGTGTGTGTGTGTGTGTGTGTGTGTGTGTGTGTGTGTGTGTGTGTGTGTGTGTGTGTGTGTGTGTGTGCTAATAATTAATATTGAATAATAATTTAATAAAGTGTGTTTATTTATTATTAATGCTCTTTTCTTCACTGTGAGACTAGCGAGATTCGTGCTGGAATAAAGGAAAGACACACGTAGGACTCAGGACTGAGGGTCACAGGAACACACTGGAAGGGGACGTTGATGACGGTGGTCTTCCTACAGCTCTGACCAGCTCTTCTCCAGCAGGGAACCTGAAGGGAAGGACAGTCGAAGGAAAGTGGACATAATGGCAGAACTCTGGCAGGGTTGTCCTGATGATGTAATGTGCCTTCCTTCAGGGTCCTGAGTGACTCTGAGAGTCCAAAGTCCATCCACTCTTGCTCTCTCTTTCACTTCTGTTTTCTTCTATCGCTCTCTATCTTTCTCTTTACTTCTTCCTTCCCATCTTTCCTCTCTCACATTCTATATCTCTCTTTCATCTGCCTTTCTCTGACTTGTATGAATTCATTATCCTCCTTCGTGGCCATCTGCCTGCAAAGGTAGGTGTGTGTGTGTGTGTGTGTGTGTGTGTGTGTGTGTGTGTGTGTGTGTGTGGATACAACAATGTGTTCTGCCAATCATACTGGCACACAGAGATGAGAGGGAGGGGGGATGTCCAGATAGAGATGGAGAAAGAGGGAGGGAAGAAGAGAGAGAGGGAGGTAGAGAGAGGGAGGATGAAAGCCGGCAAAAGAAACAGGTGCAGAGAGAAATCCAGTCCAGCTGAATCCTCCTTCAGTCTTTAAAGGGCCCGTATCATTAAAGGGCTCATACTCTACTAAACCTGGTGGAAGAAACCTCGAGAGGAACCAGTCCTCAGAAGGGGAACCAGTGCTCCTGTGTGTTAATACCGGAGTCCATTAAAAGGTCCGATGGGCAGGGTTGAACAGCCAGAGCTAAACTGCTGTAGGCTGAATGGGTGGGACTAAACTGCTGAATGGGAGGGACTACTGAGTAATTGTACTTGTAATTACAATTTAAGATTTAAGATCTCCTTTTGTTCAGTTGGACTCCAGCCTGGCACTGGAGCCAAAAATACTAAATAACAGCAGACAATAGAGTAACTCTTTGGGACTGTTCTGCACCTCCCTCCGGCCCAGAGACGATCCCAACCTCATTCCCATCAGATTCCAGTCCACTCTGTCGTCCCGCCGCTCAGGAAGCACGCCGACCCAAAAAGTCTCTGCCAGTGCGATTTCACAAACATATTGTTTTTAATAATCCAATTAGACCATCGCTGGGCCGTGAGATATTTAAAGAAGCACAGGCGAGAGGAAATGTGCTTACAATAGATGATTTTAATTAGGAAAATAAATCACCAAATTACCACCTACAGGGGCTTATTTATCGCAGCAGGTCGTGCACTGTGTGCAAGCAGTTACTACAACCAAACCGTGCAGGACTCTCGCTCTGTCCAAGGTCAGGAGGCAGTCGTCCTTGTGGCTGATCATTAAGTGGGTTGATGCTTACATCAGCACACACACACACACACACACACACTCCTCACGTCGAGCTCCTTTGCAGATCTCCCAGCGAGCTGTGTAAACTTTAATAAGCAGCTGATCCTCATTCACTCAACTTTCTTCTCTCACGCTTCAGTGCTGAGCTCTTGTTGTCTACTTTAGGGATTAGGTCTCAAGATTGGGAGTTCGAGTCCCGGATCAGGTTCCCTTGATCAAGGTACCATCCCCATCACTGCTCCCCGGGTGCTGGATATGTCTGCCCCCTGCTGGACGGTGTGTGTGGGTTAAAAACACAGGATGTATTTGGTTGTGGGTTGCTGTGTGTCACTTTCACTTCACTTTCACTTCAGTTTAGGCTAAGACTTGCGCTGGGAGGGACGAGGATGAACAGGATTAGGAGTGATTTTTTAGGGGGACACCTCAGGGTGGATGATGTGGAAACAGAGGACGTGAGACTGTTTTGGTTTGGACATGTGCAGAGGAGACACGAGGGGGCAACAAGACCAGGAAAGACGAGGGCAGGGAGAAGATAAGAGGAAAAGGAAAGCATACTGTCCTATTAAAACTGCTTGATTTTGCTGTGATTTGAATGTAACCAATCAGAACGCTCTCTGTGAGGAGTGATAGGGAGTGATAGGCCTGGCCCTGGAAGGACAGGATCTGGGGTCCATTCTGGAGGGTTGTATTGATCTCTGTGTGAGTCGTTGTGTTTTCCGGTCTGTCCTGCTGTCCTGCTGTGCTGTCCTGCCAGGCTCGGCCCGATTAATGTGCGTCCCTGGTGGCAGAGCACAGTCCACACCTTGTCTCCAAACTCAGGACACTGAATCACTGGACAGGCTTTAATTACGGCACACTTTTTTCTTCATGTCAATTTTAGTCTGTGTAATACTGACATTTTAATATTTAGCCCACATGTCAGTACGTACCATCACGTTAACATGAAATACAGTTGATCTATGCAGGCTCCGCCCACAAAATCCTGCATAACGTCTGTTTTTAAATCACAATAAAAATGTTATTCATGGAAATTAAATAAAGATTTGACGGTCTTCAGATATTTTTACAGGCTGGAATATTTGTTCACAAAATCACTCTTAAATAATCACAGATATTTAACAATTCTTTTTATTACAGTTAAAACATTAAGATTATTGCATTAAATAATAATATTTAACTTCAATTTACAATCAGTTTTATGTTCTGCAATGTAAAATATATCCAGTATGGGGGAGCAAATCACTTACACTTTTGCTTTTAGATTCAACTGCGCAACATATGTTGCCATGGAGGTCACAATTGTAGCCTCTTGATCACTGACATAATAGGCTGTTCTCCTGCTCTTTCTCACTATTTCTGCTGATAATTGAGTTGCTCTTGCATCGGAGGATTGTGGGTTCAATTCCCTCACCAATAGGTTGCCCTGAGGTACCCTTGAGCAAGGTACCGTACCTGTCACTGCTCCCCGGGCGCTTTCAATAGCTGCCCACTGCTGCACGGTGTTTGTGTGCATGGGTTAAATGCAGAGGTCCAATTTCGTTGTGGTTCACATGTGCTGTGCCGTGACCTTGCAATGACAAGGGTCGTCACTTTCACTTTCATAATGATACTTCTTGTAGAACATAGTGTGCAATCTAGCAACAGTTGCTATGAAAGAACATGTTTGAGGGAGGAGCTTGGACCAAAATACATGCAAATAATATCAGAATGGATCTGAAGGTGTTTACATAAACATCAGCCTCGTACCTGCTGTGCAAGATTGTAGCAATCAAGGTTTGGTGTTTCTTTTTTTGTTTCTTTTAAAGAAAGAACAAGAGAAAGGAGTGACTGTTTCTCCTCAGAGGACGGACTGCAGGTAAGAAAAGTGCAGCGCTGAATAATAAATGAAGGTACGAGGAGTGAATCACTGCAGCAGGATTCTCTCTTTCTTCTTCCGTCTTTTCTCTTTGCTTCTGCTGAGAGACAAATGATCACGTCCAACCTAAACCTCAGCCTGAAACGACCACTGTGTGGAAAAAACCACACACGCCCAGTGTGAGGAGGAAGGAAGGACCTTATGTCATCAGGATTCCTGTACTTTTTACTTCATACTCTCAGTACATTCCTGTACTTTTTACTTTACACTCTCAGTGCATTCCTGTACTTTTTACTTTACACTCTTAGTACATTCCTGTACTTTTACTTTATACTCTCAGTACACTCCTGTACTTTTTACTTTACACTCTCAGTATATTCCTTTACTTTTTACTTTATACTCTCAGTACATTCCTGTACTTTTTACTTTACACTCTCAGTACATTCCTGTACTTTTTGCTTTACACTCTCAGTACATTCCTTTACTTTTTACTTTATACTCTCAGTACACTCCTGTTCTTTTTACTTTACACTCTCAGTACATTCCTGTACTTTTACTTAATACTCTCAGTACATTCCTGTACTTTTACTTTATACTCTCAGTACACTCCTGTACTTTTTACTTTACACTCTCAGTGCATTCCTTTACTTTTTACTTTATACTCTCAGTACATTCCTGTACTTTTACTTTATACTCTCAGTACATTCCTGTACTTTTTACTTTACACTCTCAGTACATTCCTGCACTTTTTACTTTATACTCTCAGTACATTCCTGTACTTTTACTTTATACTCTCAGTACACCCCTGTACTTTTTACTTTACACTCTCAGTACATTCCTTTACTTTTTACTTTACACTCTCAGTACATTCCTGAACTTTTACTTTATACTCTCAGTACATTCCTGTACTTTTTACTTTACACTCTCAGTACATTCCTGCACTTTTTACTTTACACTCTCAGTACATTCCTGCACTTTTTACTTTACACTCTTAGTACAAGTACATTCCTTTATTTTTAACTTCATACTCTCAGTACATTCCTGTACTTTTTACTTTACACTCTCAGTGCATTCCTTTACCTTTTACTTTATACTCTCAGTACATTCCTGTACTTTTACTTTATACTCTCAGTACACTCCTGTACTTTTTACTTTACACTCTCAGTGCATTCCTGTACTTTTTACTTTACACTCTCAGTACATTCCTTTACTTTTTACTTTATACTCTCAGTACATTCCTTTACTTTTTACTTTACACTCTCAGCACATTCCTGTACTTTTTACTTTACGCTCTCAGTCCATTCCTGCACTTTTTACTTTACACTCTTAGTACAAGTACATTCCTGTACTTTTTACTTCATACTCTCAGTACATTCCTGTACTTTTTTCTTCATACTCTCAGTACATTCCTGTACCTTTTACTTCATACTCTCAGTATATTCCAGTACTACTTGATTCCTTATGTAGTCACACATACAGCTGCGATATATGGATATATTTCCTGATTGCACTTTTTATCCGTTTAAACTGACACCTTTTGGACAAATTGAAATGGAACATTAACTACCCACATTTCCATGAATTCATAGTTTTGACGTTTTAGAAAAAGTGCTTTTGAGAGGCTAGTGCTGGTCGCCTGGGCTACATATGGTGCAGTACAAAGGCTACAGTAGATTTATTTGATTTGCTGAGGTTTATAACCCATGTGATCTAGACTCAACATGTGAATCATCTCTCTGACCTTTCTAAACCCAAGGAGGACCAGACTGAATAATCAGCATTAACAGATACATGCTACAACAACGCAGTAACGTCTCATGTTCGCTAACGTGGTGCACAATTAAAATGAAATATTAAACATTTAAGATCAGTCCTAAAGCTTAATTATTCATCAGCACCACCGCAGCCATTCAGAGGCGTCCGGACCGGCCATAAGATTTTAATGTTGACCACAATCCGTGATCAGTGGTCTTAACAGCGCTGATAAAGTGGGCAATATGTTCACAGTAAGCCAACAAAGACTCCTGATAGATGGAGTTATAAAATATTTTTACTGTCTGGTGCTACAGGGAGGACAAGGGCAAGAAGGAAGGGGTGGAGTTCAGCTACAGTATCAAGAACAGGCCAGAATTTTAGAACCACTTTTGCATCCCATGAATTTTCAGTGGATGGCTCTTAAACAGCGGTGGTCTAGAGTTTTGGGACTGGACCTCAAGATAGGAAGGTTGTGGGTTTGAATCCCAGCCCAGATGATCACCCTGAGGTACCCTTGAACAAGGTACCATCCCCATCATTGCTCCCCGGGTGCTGGATATGGCTGCCTCTTGCTGGACGGTGTGTGTGGGTTAAAACAGAAGATGTATTTCGGTGTGGCGTTAGCAATGGCAAATAGTCACTTTCACTTTAAACAGGTTTTTTTTTGTTTTTTGTTTTTTTTTGCTAATGAGTGTTAAACCTCCACATCTTAGAAACTTCCCAAATACGTATCCTAAAAAACAGGAAGAACCAAGAACTAAAGCCTTGAACTTCAACTCCAATAAAAACAATCTACTGAAAATAATCAACATGAACTTCACCGCTTCACTTTCATCACCGTCTCTACTAGTTCTCCATCACGGACACACACTCCACACACCCTGAACTCCACCGTCCACTCTCCCTGTCCTCTCTCTCACGCCTCCTTCACTCTGTCCTGCACCGGTGGACACACAGAGGGACGTCTCTTCTGTGTTTGTGTCCATTTAGTCTGAGACGGTCTGGATGTTGGGAACGTGATGGAGAACAAAAATAATGGAGGATTAAGTCCTGAGTATCTGAGAGGTCAATCAAATTTTGAAACTGTAATGTTTGAGCAGCCAAATTCAAATCTCGAGTCTCTGAGATGCAAATCTCAGTTCTTCCATGATTCACTGAGGCGAGTCTTACAGATATAAGTCAGGTGCAAGTCTTGAGTCTCTCAAGACTCAGAGTTGAATCCTGAGTTTCCTGCCTCTGAGTCTGAGTCCATGTTGAGTCTCAGGTCTCAGAGGTGATGGTCTGAAACAAGTCTGAGTCCAGGGCAGGCCTTAATACTATAAGGGGCAAGTCTGAGTCAAATCTTGAGTCTCTGAAAGGCACGTCTAAGTCGAGTATCTGGCATGTGAGTTTGAGTCTGCAAGGGTCAAGTCAGAGGTCAGTCATGACACCTGGGGCAGAGACATGGATGTGAATCAGCTTTGAAGGGGCAGAACCAGGATGGGGCCAAGAATCCAAAACAAAAGCACATGGAGAACCCAACATGGAGCAGCGAAGCCTGATGATTCCACTACAGGACACGACTGACGAAGCAAAGGCACCAAACTGACGACTGGCTTCATTGTTTTATGTTTGAAGAACAGTATTTGTGAGTAATTCTCATGTTGAGCAGTTTTGGGCAAATCCTGCATCTTCTCTTCAGCTTCCGTTACGTGTGTTTTCGGCTCCGAGGCTCCGGGTGGCTGTGAAATCAAAAACGAACAGAAAGCGAAGCTGGAGGAGTTACTGAGGTATGGCCATCAAATGTGTGTGTTTCTCTGGAAATGTCTCACATGAGCAGCGCACACACTCACACACACACACACACTCTCACACTCACACTCTCAGTCTCATGTGTGCAATATTCACAGCTCTAATCAGTCTGGCTTCATCCGATAAGCAAATCTGGAACGAAAAGATACTGCTAACATTATAAATGATTTTAAAGAAAACATTTCCACAAATATTTGAGCAAAGGCACGTGTCCAGGCATCAGAACAGATCAGCACACACACACACACACACACTCACATACACACACACACACACACACACACACACACAACAGAATGACCCATAAACCCTTTATGAGTCTCAGGTCTCTGAGGAGTTCTAACCTAGAGCCCATGTGAATAAACAGCAAAAAGGCTGGGGTGCCTCTGTTTGACACTGGAATGCCTCTTTTTGAGGAAAGGATTGGAGAACCAGGCCGCATTGTTTGTCAAGATGGGCGGTGCTGAAGCTGAGCTGTACATCCTTGTCCTGCCTGGCGGTGTCTTTATAGCTCTGTCCTCATCTGCCTCACAAACACACATGATTGCAAATTTGGCTTCAGCAACAACGAAGCCATTAATAGATTCGGTGGGAACGGCACGCCGGCGAACGACGCCCACTTTAAGTCCAGCAGGAGGCAGAAGTTTGTTCTGGCTGTTTGTTCTGCTGCGTTTTATGCAGGATAATAACGGCACATTATCACCCCATTAAGCTTTTGATGCATTTTTCTGCAGGGGCTGCTATTACTGAAATGAAATGTAATGATAATGAAACGATGATGAGCTTCAGAAGGTCAGCCTCAAGGGGGAGGCGACGCTTTGCGTCGAATTCATTTTTGTGTTTTCAAAGCAAAGAGCAATCAGAAACCCGGGGAGCAATTTGCCGTCACACGTTTCACACTCAGCAAAGGAGCTCTTATTAACACTGTCCCCTTTAATGCTCGCAGCCAGTTTTTGTGATAACGTTGTTGTACGGCTTCCTTTTTCCAGCTCAACCCAGGATCTCCTTTTCATTTTAAGCACGTAAAATATAAAGAAAAAAAAACACTCACACTCATTTTCTGAGCCACTTGTACTGATCATGGTCGTGGGCTGTGCTGGTGCATCTCCAGTCCTGACCTTTGGA